>JAUTBT010016559.1:0-22235 GCA_032361225.1 Lepetodrilus schrolli
CCTAAACTGACAAGTCGTGATATAAGTGAAAGAATCTTGAAAGCGACTTAAAACCCCAATCAAAAAAAAAAGAAAAAAAGAAAACTTTATTTGTGATTTTACAGGATTTTTTACAGGCAACACATTTGCATTTACAAGTTTTGTATATGATTTTTCAGGATTTTTACAGGCCAACCATTTTCATTGACAACTGTTATATATGATTTTACAGTATAATTACAGGCAACTCATTTGCATGGATCAATCTCTGTGTTGTTGATAGTTTCCAACTTCAGGTACAGTGTATAATAATGTTGGAATTAACGCGAATTATCACTCGGGTATTTTCAGAAGCTCCGAAACCTCAACGGGCGCCGAGACAGAACCGCAGGAATAGACCACAAGGTGATTACTAGAAATATAACAATATTCAAATAACTAAGGTATGATTCATGACTGTTTGTATTTATAAATGTTACAGTGATCTGAAGGCATTTCTTTTAAAGTTTTTCATTTCATGCCAAATATTTGTCTAACCAGCTGCCTTTTTCCTTTCATTTTCATCTCATTTATGGTGCTGCGTGGATTCTGTGTCATGTGTTCGGCTATTGTAAGGTAAGGAGAGAGTGATGAGGAATGTGTGGAAACTGAATTTGAACCATCGGACTTGCTGAAACCCACAGGTTTTCAGGGTCCATCTCTGAGTGCATTAAAATCAAAAAGTTCCGGGAGTACTAATTCTATATCGTCTGATTGTAGTGTTTGTAAAATAGCACCTACGGGCATTTCCTTGGCTGACCTTGCTAAAGGTCAAGGTCAGACTAATGTGTGTCGAAATCCAGATAACTCAAAAGTTTCTGGACTGTCGCGAGCACTACGACAGTTGCAAGTTGACCACGCTGTAGCTAAGGAATATTTATCTGTAGCTGGAAGTAATTTAGAAATGTCTGTTTCATCTTTACATCAGCAAAACAATATCGTGGATTCAAACAAAGATATGGGGCACAAAATATCTGAGAGTATGGACATTAGTCAGACAGGTAGTGTTATGCCATTAAGAAATAATCCACAATCCTCAAGTTCAGGTTCTGAATCTGGTTCCTCCCCATCGTTAGCCAACCTGGCATCCATGCATCAGCAGACGGCGTCATCCAAGGGAGGCAACCCAGCCTCTCCATCTCTGTCGGAACTAGCGAAGCAACACTCGCCTACTATACCGCTCTCAGAGCTTGCAAGTAGGCATAAGACGTCCATCTGTCAAGAGATGTCTGTTACTGTGGGGGGAGGGTCTGGGCAAGGTCCAACCTTGGGCCAGTTAGCCATTGGTCATCAAGGAGGATCTGTGAAGACTTGGCCGGGATTTGGATTGAGGTCAGGGTCAGGGACAGATTCGGGTACAGGATCCTTGTCTCAGTTGGCAGCTAACAATAAAAGAACATGTCTAAAAACGACTTCTTTGAGACATGCTTCTCTGGAACTGTCTTCTTCGGGGCATGCTTCTTTGGCCCAACTGGCCAGAAACTACCAAAGCAGTTCCTTGGGAACACCATCATCATCATCATTATCGCTGGTTACGGCCATTGTAATTGGGAAGCCTACAGTAGGTGTTTCTCTGGCAGGTCTTGCTAAGATTCCAGGTAAATCAACTGCAAAAGAAGCACCTGCTATGGGCTCGCTTTCCTTGTCGAGTCTTTTCAAAGACCAAGCCACGGTGTCTGTGCCTAGACAGGAAAGTGAAGAAAGCATTCCGAGTCCCGAAGGGCAAAATAAACCAGTGACCTTGACCCAAGAGGAGAGCACTCTCAATGTCCAGATCCTGCTCGACCGAAGCCTAGTGTCTCCGCCTTCGGTTTTAGGAAAAGCTCTCTGTCTATTGAGGACGAGAAAGAGAAAACACGATTCCTGTGAACGAGTTTCAAAATATCCGAAGTTATCCTACCATGTGCAGTCGAAAGGCATGAAGCATATTTTTCCATTATGTAAACGGGAAGTGAAGGTATTTGACTTTTCATCTCCGTCTCCAGACGATGTTGTCAAAGCCAGACAGAAAGGGGCCTTCACAAGGACGGGAGATAGGCATACATCAAAATAGATTGATTTTTATATCCACCGGATAATACTAGAGCTGAAACGAATATTCGCGGATTAATATTAAATTACGAATATTCGAATAGTAAAACTGCATTCGAATATTCGAAAACATTTGCAGAAAAGTTGTAGATCACACGTTTTTCCATCCCTTTTAATTTCAATGTTACTGCTCGATATCTAGTCTGAAAACACAACAATGGAAATCTACTGTATATTCGAGATGTGTGATGATGTTTTTTTATCGATGGGTTACCAATATGACCGGAAATTTCACTTTGTAGCACGTTATATTATAATAAGATTTAAAACAAATATTCGAGTACTAGAATACGTACAAACGAATATTCAAATGGCATTTTTGCTATTAATTTTAGCTCGAGATAATCCAGTGTATTTTTTCGTGTAATTTAATTGAATTTCCTTCTGATAATACAGTGGAATTTTTCGTGTACAACATGTTTCATATGTAGTGGTACCATCTTTTGTGTGTGGAATGGCTATTCAATCTTAATGTGTACATTTACTTTGTACATATTTTGAAGGTTTGTACTCGAACTTTTTTTCTTTTGAAAATGTATCTCCTCATTTTTGGTAGAAATGTTTGGTAGAAATGTTCTTTCCAAATTCATTTGGATTAAAATTTCAACCAAAATCGTCATTTATTGGACAAATATTAATCAACAGGTCACTCACTGATGAGATCTTGGTAAATTTCATCATCATTCATCATCATCATGCTCAAATTTAGTGACACTATACCCGATATTTTATAGCATTCAGTTGTGGCCTTATTTTGTACCTGTTTTGTACTTTTATACTGTGTGGACTTTGAAACACTTTTAATCAAAATAATTTGAATACGGTATTTGAATAAATTGCTGTCTGTCATAATTATCCAACACTTTTGAACACTTTTTAACCCTCTCCCTGCTGGATTAGGCACAGCAACTACTCTTTATGGCATCTCTGGTTGCCTTCAGCATGGAGAAGGTTAATAAAAGATATTCTGAATATTCGACTAAATTGGGGTCTGTCATAATTATCCAGACAGGTTTGTTACCATGTAACTGAACATTAGCTTGTTAGTTTAGAAGTCATGAATTTGGTTATCAAATGGCTCCAGGGATATTGAATATTCATTCACACTAAAAGAACTATTGTCAATTTTGTTATTTGTTGAATTTTAGTTAATTTTATATAAATAACTACCATGTACTGAGAACCACATTGTTTCAAATTTGGAATTCCTTCTCAGTCATGTCACTGCATATGGGTTAAAGAGATTTTCGTGGCAACGTAAAACAACAAATACTAACTCCTTCTTTGTTGCAAATGGGTGAAAGATTCCCGCAGCGACATTAAACTCCATAATCACTCACTAACTCCTTCTCAACCAACATGGTCAGTTGTCTTGTTATTAATATTTATATCTTCGACTTGTACAGATTTGGCAGCTAATGAAATTGTATGTTGTTGTCATTTTGTATATATCATTATATGACATATTTTTATACCACGAAATAAAACTCCCTGTTATAATATTGTGTTGCTTTACCGTGATTCATAATCAGATATGTGCTAAATTTAACTATTTTAGTAAGTGAGAGATTTTGATTATTTGTGACGACTACATTTAAGTTATTTAAGTACATTCAACATGCATTATTTTGTCACTAATAAATCACATGAAATAAGAGATATATCGTTAACGTAACATATATGAAGAACATATGGTTCAAAAGTTGGTGGTAAGTATGTGCTTGCTTTCTATATTGAATGGGGATGTGACCATGATTTCTGTAAGTTCGTTAAGATCTGGAAAGCTTTGGTTGCTTGATTATCATGATGGTCTGACCATTCTGAATCAAGAAATGGACTGCAGGACAGTCTCGTATGGTTCCTGGACAGTCTCGTATGGTTCCTGGACAGTCTCGTATGGTTCCTACTCTTGGGCTGCAGTCACGCCGACTCTGGTAACGAGAACAAAAATCCGGATTTCGTTTCGCAGTTACTGTCGCACTTAACGAAATATTGTTATCATCATCATTGCAGTGTGACTGGGTACCACTTGTTGCTCTTACTTTGTCAACACTATCATTATCATTCTTGTTAGGACTAAGACTTTAGTCAGTCAAATTGTTATGTGAACAGCACATTGGGCAGGTGGTAGCATGGGTTCAAATCCCATCCAAGAGCCCGGCATCAATGTTCGTGAAAATTGCCTATCTGATGCGATCATGATAGGATGCGATGTCTGTACCATAGCAATGTAGTTACCATCCTTGGTCTGTCAGTACCAGCTGGTGCTTGCAGGTTTACTGCAGCAATCGGCGCTATGAATGTTGTGGGTTTCCTCCTGTCTTAAACTGACAAGCTGTGATACAAGTGAAAGAATCTTGAAAACGGCTGTAAGCTTGAATTCACATTGTGTGAATTGGACCTGAATCTAAATGATTACACAGCTTTTTTACCATTTGGCAGCTGTTTCCTACTGACAAGATGATTTACATTTTCATAGATCTGTTTGCTTTCCAGACGTGCCCATACTGAGTGACCCCCCAGCAGTGAGAGAATCAAAACACGCGGTCGGGGATGCAACTAACTGTCTGGCAAAAGTGACCGTCAGTCAGAAAAGCGAGCCCAAGATAGGGTTCAAGCCTAAAGTAACTCCGGCAACCAGAAGTGATGTTGCCATGGTAATGAAGAGTGATTCGGTTACCACGACAACAAAAATTGACATCGTCACGGTGACAAAGAGTGACATGGTTACACCAGCGACAAAGAGTGATGATAGACTTGCACCTCCAGCCAGCAACAGCTGTGATAGTGTTAGTGACACTAGTAGTAGGACAGTGGAGAGTGGGTTGGATTCAATGCTTGCATCAGGTTCTACCTCGGTTCCATCTACGCCTAAAAGAGATCCATCGGATCGGCCGCCATTACCCAAGTCATCCTCAAGGTTGGTTTGTTTGTTTTAACTATTGACAATGCACTGGTTCCTGGTTATTTCTGTAATTTGAAAAGATTATCAGGATTAATTTTCCCAGGGGCGGGTGGCAGCACAATGGTAGAATGAGGACTCCAGAGCTAAAGATATCAAGTGAAAATCCTGTCCTGACGTTTCTGACGTGATCATGATAGGATGCACTGTCTGTACCATGGCAATGCAGTTATCATCCTTGGTCTCTCCGTACCAGTCGGTGCTTGCAGGTTTACTGCAACATTCAGCACTACAGATGTAGTGGTTAACTCTTGCCCTCAACTGACAAGCCGTGATAAATAATAATAATAATTTTCCCCATATTTATTGTCAGATTTATTTGGACAACATTGAATTGTGTACTTGACATTTTAGAGTGATTTTGTGCTCAAACTAGTTGTACAAGTAGTAGTATCTGCCATTTCAGAAGGTATTACCTGTACAACTTGGGCTACTTTTGTTGAGATGGAATATTTATCTACATTACCAGAGGAGTGAAAATTATGCCGTTAGTAAGTTTTTTTATTTTCTTTTAGGACGAAGCAGAAAATCAATGTTCAAGACGAGTATTTAAAACGGAAGGGAGATAAAGAATTATTAAATTTGGTTGTTATTGGTAAGTAGAATTCTTGAGAATTATCTTATTAAACTGATAAATGCATTCCTAACTTCATTCTTTGTTCGCAAAATACATTTTACTCACTTAACACTCTAAATTATCATATATTAATTTACTTTCGAAACTAAGATATATTGATATCTGTTTGTCTCTAAGTGAACTTGCATCCTGGTTGTGAAGTTATGGTATTTTCTTTACCTTGACCTTTATCCCTCTGTTTATTGACCTTGACCTTCTAACCTGTGTGTGAAGGTCACGTGGATGCAGGGAAGAGCACCCTAATGGGCCACCTCCTGTACCAGCTGGGGTCCGTCAACAAGAAGATGATGCACAAGTATGAACAAGAGTCGCGGAAAGTGGGAAAAGGGTCCTTCGCCTTTGCATGGGTGCTAGATGAAACTGAAGAAGAAAGGTAGATATTCAGCAAATCAAATATGTCTTCTCCTTCCACAGAACTATCATAGTGCTACAGTGGTCGTAACTCTTACACTGTCCTGGGAGTTGAGAAGGAAACTGTGGACATAATAACTCATTAACACTGATAAACTTATAATATTGTCCCAGAATCCATGCTTGGAAGTGTGCTCAATGCTACATTATTACCCAGGTCAATGGATCAGTGTGCCTTAATTTTCCTTCTCTACTACCTGAGGAGTATACTGTTAACATATCACTTTCTATCAATTGTTATGGACATGATTCCAAGTGTGCATGTTCTGTTTACACATTAATAATATTATTTTTACTTTTATTATTATTATTATTATTATTATTATTTGTCAGGGCACGAGGTGTCACTATGGATGTGGCACAGACGAGGTTTGACACCCCCAAGAAAATTGTGACACTATTGGATGCTCCTGGTCATAAAGACTTCATTCCTAACATGATAACAGGTACACACACTCACAGATAACATGATAACAGGAACACACACTCACAGATAACATGATAACAGGTACACACACTCACAGATAACATGATAACAGGTACACACACTCACAGATAACATGATAACAGGTACACACACAGATAACATGACAGGTACACACACACACAGATAACATGATAACAGGTACACACACAGAGATAACATAACAGGTACACACACTCGGAGATAACATAACAGGTACACACAATCACAGATAACATAACAGGTACATACACAGAAACATAACAGGGACACACACACACACACAGATAACATAACAGGTACACACACACACACACACACAGAGATAACATAACAGGTACACACACTCACAGATAACATGATAACAGGTACACACACATAACATAACAGGTACACACACTCACAAGATAACATAACAGGTACACACACACACACAGATAACATGACAGGTACACACACACACACACAGAGATAACATAACAGGTACACACACACACAGATAACATGATAACAGGTACACACACATATATAACATAACAGGTACACACACAGATAACATGACAGGTACACACACACATATAACATGATAACAGGTACACACACAGAGATAACATGACAGGTACACACACACACAGATAACATGTACACACACTCAGTGATGATGTATGGATATCATGTGAATACTTTTATATTAATGCTTGCCATGTATGGGTGAGATATTTCTCACAGATTAAGAGCTATTAGAAATTCATGAAAATTGTAAAGCTTTGTTATGTTTGAAATGATATAGATATTTTTCTACATTACTAGTGAAAAATATAGCTTATCATGATTCAGTAATTAAAATATATTGCCGGAAAAAAAAGTGGACAAGTTTGGCAAGTTTTAACTGACTGTGTTCACAGGTGCTGCACAGGCCGATGTTGCGATACTTGTCATCAATGCCACAAAGGGAGAGTTCGAGACTGGCTTTGAGGCTGGCGGACAGACGCGCGAACATGCTCTTCTGGCAAGGTCACTCGGTATGTACCTGTAGATTGATGATTATGTTGTCTTAATATGGCTAGATCGGCTTTGCATATTTCAAAGGTCACTAAATAGGTTATTACACATTCTAATACAACTATTTTCCAGTGACAAATATGATTTTACTTTTCAGATATTTTTTTTCTAACCAGAAATGTGCTTTCTTTTTCCTAATTAATTATACCTACCACTTGACAATTCAAAGAAATAAGTCATACAGGACTTTTTATAATACATTCAAAGAATCTTGAATGCAGCTCTAAACCCCAATTAAAAATTTGCAAAAATACTTTCATTTCCATCCACCCAACAGGTGTGGCTCAGATCATCGTAGCGGTCAACAAGATGGACACGGTCGAGTGGTCAGAGGATCGTTACAGCGTAGTGGTGAAGAAACTCGGTCAGTTCCTGAAACAGGCAGGGTTTCGCGATGGCGACGTGTCGTTTGTACCGTGCAGTGGGCTGGCAGGAGAGAACCTGACACATACGGTCAAGGAGCCCAAGCTGTCTGCCTGGTACAGGGGGCCTACTCTGGCTGAGCAGATAGGTAGGTATCCTCTACCAACAACGGTAGCACTCTCAACTTTTCTCTGTTTATACGCACTGTACCAGATAGCGGACATTTTATGTTTTGTGGTTGCACTCTCTGATGAGAACATTTGAAATGTCTAGTTCAAAAGTATTTTTCAATGGGTGTTTTACTATATCTTTGTGTCGGGCGATAGCGTGGTGGATTTCAGAGCCAAAGCCACCGGGTTCATATCCTGCCCTAGAGGCTTGGCATCAATGTTCGCGAAAGTTACCTTTCTGATGTGATCGTGGTAGGAATGCGCTTTCTGTAACTTGGTCAGTTGGTACCAGTCGGTGCTCGCAGGTTTACTGCAACATTCAGCGCTACGGAAGTTCTGGGTTTCCTCCTGCCTTAAACTGACAAGCCATGGTATGAGTGTACAAATCTTGAAAGAGGCTCTAATAATATTTTCAGGTAACAATGATTTCGGTACAATTAAATAGGTCAACTATCAATGATTGTATGCATTTAAATCTGAAATTATTGTAAATTCTCCTGAAATAGCCATTATATTAGTGTATCCATAAATATGTCCAAAAAAACTCTGCTGTATCTTCTTCAGATAAGTTCAAGTCTCTGGACAGACCAATAGACAAGCCCTTCCGGTTGAATGTTGGTGACGTGTTCAAGAGTGTGGGAACAGGGTTCAGCATCTCTGGTCGTATTGGTTCCGGCTATGTCCAGCCAGGCGACCGAGTCGTCGTTATTCCCGGCTCCGTTAATGCTAACGTCAAAAGTAAGTAATAATAATAATAATAATAATAAATTATGCATTTATATAGTGCTACTTATCCAGATATAGTCCCTGGTCAAGAGCGCTCATTCATATCCTCTTTTGAAAGGGATGGTTTGAAAAGTAGAGGAAGTCTATCTCATTACCTCTACACGACATAAGGGGACATTTATATTGGAGTTGCAATCTTGACAATTTAGTTTTTTTCCAGGACTGTAAATAGGCAAATTATTTTTACATACTGGACATAATCTCTTGGTGTCGATAAATAATACTACAACAAACGTAAAATATTGTCCAGTTTCAAAGGGAAATGACAACTAATACCGGTAATTGTACCATAATATTTAAATTTCCTTGAATTTGATTGGTCAAAATGGTTTAAATAGTGTGGTCCAATCGCAATAACACTAGGGTAAATTTCCATTAGATTATAGAAGAACAATCGGAATAATCACAGCGTAAGAAAATTAGTTGCCGGAAGTATAATTATTATACAAATAATTCAAAATGGCTAACACGCATGCTAGTTTGATGAATATCTCAATTTTAGTACGGAAATTTACAATGAAACCCTGGGAGAACTTGACGATAGTTTTAATGAAGTTCTCTAACAGTATGAAGGAAATGGTAAGCAATTTAGGTTCCTCTGGGAGGCCTACATGGGTCTCGTTTCACGAAGCTCTACTACGAGACTAGTCTATAGCTCTCTTGAAGTGATCTTTTATACATGGGGATCGTCACTTAGATAAGAGAGACGCCCTGGACGACAACTCAACTGGCACAGATGCCGTGGCAAGGCTAACTACTGCGAGTGATTACAATCACAGTGATCACAGTGGTTCTGTCGCGAGACAGCATGAACACATTTTTATGAAATCTGATGCATCATGAAGTACATGCATTCGTAAATGTTAGTTGTTTGTTGTTATTTTATTGATCGATTTACAAATTACTATGAAACCATTCCACAAAGTTCACCTAAAAATTGAACAAATAATTAATTATGGTACAATTTCGATAAACGGTTCCTATTGCAAATTTCCCATTATGTTATAGTTGTTAACTAGGTGGGAATTTTACATTTAACCCGTCGCGTATGGGTGAAAGATTCCCGCTGTGACGTAAAACAAAAATTCACTCACTCATTACATTTAACACTTCCCTCTCAATCTTCGAATAATCACGAAAGACTCATCTGTTAAAACCGCCTTCTACATAGCACTTTGGACATGTTGTTAGTTCATGGATATGGCGCTATATAAATGGACTACCTAGTACACCTATAATAATAATAATAATAATAATGGCTACTTATAATGTGTTAAATCTATGACATTATTATCCCCGGTGAGTGAATTAGTGTGTACTCAATGTTCCTTCTCAACTCCCTGAGGAGTATACAACCAAGGCTGCTGTTTCAAGTGCTACAAGTTTAAATGTATAAAGTGTTATGATTTGTTCTGTTGTTGACAGATGTCCTGATAGATGAAATGCCAGCTCTTGTGGGTTTTGCCGGTGACCACGTGACAGTTATGCTCAGTGGGATAGATATGGCCAATGTAAATATAGGTACGTCTTGCACAACTAATGCTTAATTGAAATATTGAAATATTGTAGATTTAAAAAAGAAAATAATACTGTATAGAGCTCACAACCAGAAATTATTTTTTTTTATAAAATTAAAAACAATATTTGTAAATTAATTTATTGTTGTGTATGGATGAAAGATTCCCCCTGTGACGTAAAACAAGAGCTCGCTCAATTGTAAAATATTATTATTTTTATGTGCACCCTGTGTAGAGTTCAGCATTTCCGTTTTTTATTATTATTACTTTTGTTAGTATTATTTTATCTGTCAGTGCTGGACCTAATTAATTGAGACTCAAAATGTTCTCTGACTTTCAGGAAGTGTATTGTGTGATGCATCCAATCCTGCCAAATTTACAACCCGAATCCGCGCCAAGATCGTCATCTTCAATCTGGAAGTGCCCATCACTAAGGGTTTCCCTGTAAGTGAACACTCTGAGAAATCTTCCTTGAGGAATGTAAAATCAAGAAATTCACAATAAGCCGTCCAATTGCAAATATGTCGTTTATCTATTATGTGTGTGAATATTGAATTTTTATATCTGCTAGTTGTGTAATAATCTTTGTCTGTCAGTACCAGCCAGTGCTCACAGGTTTACTGCAACATTCAGTGCTACGGTTGTTGCAGGTTTCCTCCTGCCCCAAACTGACGAGCCATGATATAAGTTAAAGAATCTTGAAAGCAGTTCTAAACCCAAATTTATAAAGTGAAAGAAATCTGAAGAGATTAAAAAGAAAATATGGTCAGATTGATTCCAGACACTGATTAAAAATAATCTTGAAAGTCGCTCTAAACCCCAATTGAATTGTTTTTGAATCGCCCGCTCACTGCTCTTGAACTTTTTCCGTTCTGGTAAAGGTGGTCTTCCACTACCAGTCTGTCAACGAGCCGGCAGTGATAAAGCGGCTGCTGTCTCAGTTAAACAAGAGCACAGGCGAGGTGGTCAAGAAGAAGCCACGCTGCCTGACCAAGAACAGCAGCGCCGTGGTGGACATTGAGCTGGACCGCGTGGTGTGTCTGGAGGAGTACAAAGACTTCAAGGACCTCGGACGCTTCATGCTGCGGTCGGCTGGCGCCACCATAGCCGCGGGACTCGTGGAAGAGGTAAAAAAAACAACTTGATCTCTTCTGATCTGAGCGGTCTTTTTAAACCGTGGACAATGCCTGCTTGGGGACGTTTCTTCCAACTGTCGCAAGTGAAAGAATCTTGAGAGAAAAAAAACAATTAAAAGCTTTCTGTCCTATCTGTACTCAAGCCTGTACTCAATCTGTACACTTTTGCCCAAGCAAGATGGAGGCAAAGCGGCTGTTCCCTTTCACTGCAGTACAGTGTCTGGACACAGTTTTGTCTGCACACTAAACCGCACACTGTTCGTAACATATGCACACTGTCCAGAACCTGCGTGGTCTGCTCTTGCTAGCGAGCTGGTGCTATACGTACTGTGATGCCACATTTAAGGACACTCTTTCCCTTTAGATGTGCGACGTCTCGGTACTATCCCTGTTCTGTCTGCACCACCTCGCGAACGAGATCAGACCGCACAGGTTCCGGACAGTGTACAGATGGTACGGACAGTGTGAACACTGTACAACAGTGATAGGAATGTCCCCTATATAACATTCTACTTTTGCTATTTGTGGAAGAGGTGTAAAATCTCTGAATGTAACTTCGTAAAAATTTATATTAAAAAATATTACTGGAGCTACGCTTTAGTTTTCAAACTTATTTAGTTATTCAGTTATTTAGTGTTCAAAATGTTAAGCAGTTACGCATTTTTGGTAAATGTCTGTTTAAGGCTAGTCGGTTACAACTTTTCAATTAATATTTTTTAATATTTTTGTAACTCTAAATTATATATTTCAGATTTTACCTTCCAAAACAAAAGACGAAGACGAATAAGTCAGATCGATGCCTATCTGTGGTACTGTCCAAGGCATAGATGCCAACTGCCTATCTGTGGTAACAGGTGTTTTATTTATGGCACAAATGTCAACTGCCTATCTGAGTTGGCTCAGGCTTTACCTCAGTTATGGAAGGAATGTTGAATGAATAAGTCACCATTCTTCAACGAGTGCTAATAATCTAAATTCTCATTGGACAGAATGACAAGTTTCTTGACCATGCACCAAGGTTACGAAACCTTATTTAAAAAAATCGTTTTCATGCTCAGCAGCTCAACTAAAATTTTACATGGGGATTTGAACAAAACTTTGAGTTGAGCATGAAATTGTACTTAAAAAAAAGGTTTCATAACAGGGCCAAATTTCATTTTGGGTGGTGATATTTCTAGCTTAAAATCAAGATGAATCGCACATATTTTACAGTTTTTGCTGGTGATGAGCACTTTGTAATGCACATTGGTGTTCAAAGTGCAACCATTGGTTTGAATAATTAGTGAAGAGCACGAACAATTAAATGTGCCACCTTCTGTTTGAGGAATCTGTGATGAGCAATCGTAGACTTGAATGATAAACGTACAGCACGAAAAATTAAATGTGCAACACCTTGAGGAATTATTTAATGGCCCAAAAACTAACTGTGAATGAATTAAGTACCAAAACTGAAAGTGCAATCATGGGCATTGAAGTATTTAATCAACAACACCAAACATCAATGTACAACAATAGTGTTGTTAAACAGTGGGGACGAGCACCAAATCTAACTGCAATCGTAGACTAGGATAGGATATACAGCACTATAACTAAACGTGCATCAATATGTTTGATGAATTAGCCATCAGACTTCCGTTCCACGGAATGATTATAGTGCTACGAAAGTTGTAATGTGTATACCTTACTGTGGAGTTGCACCACTCTCGTAGGTTTTCGATCGGTCTGTGGAATGGGACCTACACTAAATTTTAGTGTGCAACTTTGAAGTATTGGCTGGTATGAGAACAGGGTCCTGTTATACAAGATAGTAGTGCTACGATTGTTAACTCTGTTATTAATGTCTTAAAGATTACAACTCTTGTAAGGGTATGGTCAGTACATTGAATATGGACCACAATTGATATTAGTACATTATTAATCTCCTGTGAATGATTTGACATTGATGCAATAACACGTGCTTGTTTCTGGTCACTGCAATAAGGTTACAAACTGCAATGTACACAAAACTCAGCTGCCAGACCCTTTACCGGGACCTCCAAGCATGAACACATCTCACCGGTTCTTGCAGAACTTCATTGGCTGCCTGTGAAGCAGCGAATCATCTTCAAGCTGCTAGTGTTTGTGTTCAAGGGACTTCATAGTCTTGTACCTGTGTACTTACAAGGACTCATTCGCCGCTATCAGGCTCAGCCAGAACGGGATCTTTGACCAATCCACTCAAGACAACTAATTGTGCCAAAGACTTGCACAATATATGGCGATAGAGCCTTCTATATAGCTGGCCCTACAATTTGGAACGGACTCTCACAGTTAGATGCAAAACATCAATGTACTGGGAACTTTCCAAAGGAAGCTCCAAAAAATTCTCTTTAACCCTCTCCCTGCTGGATTAGGCACAGGCACTGCTCTTTCGAGCATCTTCAATTACCTTCAGCATGGAGAGAGCACTCTTGAATACAAATGTGAACTGTATTTTCATTTAGTATTACTTGGTTGTAGCTATCAGTAGCTGGCCATTGCCTTGCTGAATGTCACACATTTCCAGGTCACGACATTGTCTCGTACGAGTGAATGAGTTGATGCTTTTCGTCGCAGCGGGAATATTTCACCCATAAATGACTTGTACGAGTGAAATATTTCTGCAGAGATGTTGAGCAACTAATACACTGCCAATGTTTTGCAAGTGGCAGAACATATTTCTTGTAACGAGACATAAATGTGCTCTTAGTACCTCCCCATTGTCCCAGCCAGACATGCGTTTTGTGAAAAGGATCGTACTGTAGTCCTGGCCTAAATCGTTCGTAGCGTCATGCTTTTACTATAGCAGGAAATGACTTCATCCTCGATTTAGGCCCTGACTAATGGTACTACCCTGTCACGAAATGTAGGCCATGGTTTTCTTATGCTCAGTCATGCCCTTGCCAAAATGTATCTTATTTATCGCGCCTTTGAAGTAAACTGTTTTAGGATTTTACCCAAATGCAAATCGTTAGTCGATTACCTACATTATATGTGGAAAGGCAATTTTGAGACAGTTGCGTTGAATCTAGGAATGTTCTGCCACAGTAACAATATGTGTGAAGATGTT
Source organism: Lepetodrilus schrolli (assembly GCA_032361225.1). NCBI lineage: Eukaryota > Metazoa > Mollusca > Gastropoda > Lepetellida > Lepetodrilidae > Lepetodrilus > Lepetodrilus schrolli. The sequence continues at coordinate 14,705 of JAUTBT010016559.1, forward strand.
TGTAGCGTGCGTCGTGAATCAAGAATGTATCGAACCAACTTATGGCTGAAAGATCTATTTTAATAACAGTATGTATGCTTTTGACTTGACTAAACAAGAAATATAAAGGGATTTTGTGTCTTTTCCCCTTTATATATACCATTGATAACCTAGCATACCATAATGTTTTTGAAACTTCTGTACTATGAATTTAATGCAAACCATAATTAAACCTTGTTTTAATCATTATTGATGTTGTTTTGCCATTTACTGGTAATGCTTTAAATTCAATGCCACTATTGGGGTGGGTGGGTGTTTAGGTCAGGAATGGGGTGGGTGATGTAATGTGGTTGTTTGGGTTCATTAAAATATCAGTGGATGTATTATTACATGTACTACCATCGATTTCTATCTGTGCTCAGACTGATTATTTATTATCGAAAATGCATGTATGCTATGAAATAAAATTTCATGATACACTTTTCAATATTGTCATTATTTTCTATGAATTATATACCAGAAACAAGCCTTTTAAAATGAAATTTCACAAGGGAAAACATTACAGTGGCTCGCATCAAGCACGGGTTCTATATATACAGTGCACTCTGGTAAATTAGTAGAACAATGCATCCAGTCTGCTTTTGTGATGCTGGAATACGGAATAGATGTCGGTTTATTCAAACGTAATGTTAAATGCATGGTCGCTGGCCGAAATTTGAAAGTATGCCGATATACGCAGATTGGCGGATTACAAAGATGTTGGTAATGCCAGAGTGCAATGTACATTCTTTAGTGTTAGCCACGCTTTAGTGTTAGCCGCTCTTTAGTGTCAGCTACTCTTTAGTGTTAGCCACTCTTTAGTGTCAGCCACTCTTTAGTGTCGGCCACTCTTTAGTGTTAGCCACTCTTTAGTGTCAGCCACTCTTTAGTGTTAGCCACTCTTTAGTGTCGGCCACTCTTTAGTTTTAGTCACTCTTTAGTGTTAGCCACTCTTTAGTGTCAGCCACTCTTTAGTGTTAGCCACTCTTTAGTGTCAGCCACTCTTTAGTGTCAGCCACTCTTTAAGCATCTTAACTCCACTAAACTGCCATCAAATGTCTGTATTTCGCTATTGTTGGCACTGATAGTGATAGTCCAATCAGATGTCATCGTGAATAACGCATGTTTTGATGGGTTAGTTTAATTACTGTACACACGGGAAGACAACTCACTCTGTTCTACTCTTCCCTGGGGGAGATGCTCTTGAAGATAACCAATGGACATTGTCAGACCCACCAATAAAAACTGACATCAACAACTATGATACATTCATATGACTGCACTCTACATAGAACCTGCATCGTTTTCCATGGAATAAGTAACTGAAAATGTAACTTCTGCAACATTCACCATAGATCGACACGTATACCACTTCCTCGATATGAGGAACATTGATTCTGTGTTTACACAGTATTTGAATTGGCTCCATGGAATGTTGGTCCAGAGGTCGGCGGTTTGACCCCAGGCCGTTTGGTACTAAAAGTCACGAAAAAATGGTGCTTGTTCCCCTGCTTGCCGTTCATCATTAAAAGAGGTAAAGCAAGGACTTGTCAGCTCAGTTTGTATAAAAGTGTCCGAGTGGGGTATACATGTTCTATGACTGGATATTCTAGTGAGCTAGTAGCTCGTCGCAAATTGGTGAAAGATTCCCGCAGCAACGTTAAACTCCATAAATCACCAACTAGTGAGCTAACACCATTGCCAATGGAAGATCCAGACTTGTACAAACAGGCATGTGCACACAAAATATGCAATCCGTAATACGAGTGAAATAATCTTGAAAGCAATTCAACCAATAGTATTTCAGTGGTATTGCCTAATGGGAGAAATATACATTTCATTGGTCTGTTTATGGTAGGATGAGAACCTGCAGCAGTTTTGTTACAAGGAGACCTCGTACATGTGTAATTTATATATGTAATATGATAATGTAAGATTAGAACAAAGGTTTTCAGATGTGCAAGCAGCTATTCTGGAGGTCTAATCATGAGGTGTGAAAGTGGATGAAATAATATAGATTATTTTTCATGGAAATTGTTTGGTTTAGCCATTTTGAATGAATAGACAAGTGACAACAAACAGAATTATGTTAATTAAATACATAATGCTTTATTTAATTTTGAGATGCCTACAACAACATTGTCAATGATAATCTCAAAATATAGTCTTTGAAAGTGCACATTCATTACCATGATAAACCCAATGATACATAATTTGGCAGTTAATTTACACGCTACACGAACATACACTCTGCCACCACCAGATAAGGGGACATAACTCTTCATCCATGTGTTTCAATATACCATGAAAATCACACATAACATGCTGCCATATTTTATAGCTTAACAAAATTCTCGTATGTTTCATTACCATCAAATAGTATAGCTTTTTCAAAGATGGCCAGTGTGTATTCGATAAATCAGTTATAAGTGCAATAATCCCAGCAAGGGTTGGGACACAAAACCTGCTTTACTAAATGGGACCTTTTGTATCTAAACATTTGCTTCAAATTCTATAGATCACAGGAGTTATGTCCATATAACCACACGGACAAATTCAGACCCGGGAGGATCTTTTTCACTAAGTTTCCCTATGGGGGGGAAAATGTTATGCTATTGGTAACACCGACAAGTATTCGTTTATTTTATTTTTTAAAAGAAATTAAATGGGAACATTGCACCTTTTGGGGGCAGGGAAAACAAACTTGTGAATAAGGCTGTGCGTTCACAAATCATTATCTCAGTACAAATTATTTACACAGATATATGGTGTATGGATAACAGAAACACAATTTGTCTACAACCTTTCGAGATACAATATATGAGGTAAGCAATGCTGAACAAAATCAAGGAGACAATGTGTCGTAATCATGTTCCCACGGAAGTGTTTCATACAGGTGCCACCTGTTCACACACAACACAGGTGGTCGGAGACAACTCTAAAACACAATGGAGGAGGGAGAAAAAAAAAAGAACTAAATCTTGAATATATATAATGACTTGTTTGGATAGTATGAAAATAATGACTACATTGGTGTATATTAATATTAATTATCAAAACTCAATATTAATTATCAATATGAAACTCAAAATTTAGCTATGACAGAAATCTTCTAAATGATATCTTATCTTAATTAATAAACTCTATAATAATAAATTATAATAATGTAGTAAAGTGTGCATCTCATCCTAAACATGATTATGCATCATATAACAGCACTCCTATGAAAGATTACTTTTGAATATATTAATACTGAATCATTAAAATATATATATGGAAATACACAATTCTTAAATATTTATTAATATGTTCGGATTTACAAAAAAAATAGATAGAAAGTAGCAAAGCGCGACACAGTGAATGGTGCATTTCATACAGTGATGTAGTCTTTGCTGAAATTTCATGACTATAAAAATCAAAAAATTATTGATTCCTTGCAGACTATTTCAATTTGTTTTCATGCTGCAACTGAGTGAGTGAATTTTTGTTTTATGTCACAGCGGGAATCTTTCACACATATACGTGACGACTTTTTCAAGACTATAATTAAAGGTCCTCAAAAACTTGGTATTGATGTTTAGATTAATTAATGAAGATAACAATACTACTGAGATAAAATAACAAGAATGGAATAAATACAATCTGCAACAAAACAAAAATATTGCTTACTAAAACTGGTGGAATTTTCATTTAACCAAGCAAAAAATAACAATTTCAATATCCGGATGCATTAAAACATTGATAATTGAGAAGCGTGCTTATGGTATCTACACATTTTCTTTATATTCATCTTAAGAGTGGACTATTTGTCAACAGTTATTATTAACAAATATTCTCACCTAAATAAACTACTAAATCACGCACACTTTAAACATACAACTTATTAACAAACAAAACAAGCTCTAAATTTTGGTTCAAAGTATTTTCCCCAGCACCGTCCTTGTTCCTACTACAAGGGAATCATGGAATATTTTCTAACAAATATAACCTAAAAAGATATTTTTTTCTTTTCAAATAAAGAAGAATGATAAATACATGTACATGCATTTAAAAAACATGCAAAACTTGCAGATTATGTTTTCTACAAAATTTGGTGTTTTACATTAGAACATAGGTGTAAATACTAATTCAATAAGAAGAACACTTTGTTTTCCTTTGAGGAATATTTGACATGTTGTGAAATGGTCATACACAAATTTCAATTTATATTTGGTTGAAATCAAAAGTAAATAATTGAAATAACATACAAAAAAATTAAAATATGATGATCAATCACTTTTCACATTGATTCTCAACCATTCTGGGAAATTTGTAACATAATGTTATAGCATACACCATGTAACATAATGTGATAGCATACACCATGTAACATAATGTGATAGCATACACTGTGTAACATAATGTGATAGCATACACCATGTAACATAATGTGATATCATACACCATGTGATAGCATACACTGTGTAACATAATGTGATATCATACACCATGTAACATAATGTGATATCATACACCATGTAACATAATGTGATATCATACACTATGTAACATAATGTGATATCATACACCATGTAACAGAATAATAGAAAACACCATGTGATAGCATACACTATTACCGGTATAACATTGTGCAGCATAATGTGATAGAAACGACCATTATAACATCTTGTAACATAATGTGATAGCATACACTACGTAACATCCTGTAACATAATGTGAGAAAACACCATGTAACATGTGATATAGCATGCACAGCACCATCTTGTAACATAATGTAATAGCATACACTATGCAACATAATGTGATAGCATACACTATGCAACATAATGTGATAGCATACACTATGAAACATGTGATACATTATATAGATCATGCAATTTGAGCCAACTGTTACACAATCAACAAAATGAGAGTAGCAATATTACGTAACAATTACACTGACTGGTTTAATGCATTAGTAACACTAGAATGAACCCAGTCCTCGATATTTAAAGTTGCACACAGACATTATGTAACCAATGAAAGTCAGGGGGCTGAATATGTACATTACGATTGCCAACATTTAATGTGAAATTAATACATAAAATGAAGAACCCATCCATAATAAAATATATGTCATAGAACATGAATTACATGTGCTTTATTATTTTTTAAACTAATAAACAACAGCAGATCAGTTTTAAAAATTGTGTAAATACTTGCAAATAGATAACATTTCTCTATATCTATTAGAAAATAGCGATAAGATTACAGCATCAGATTGAAATGGTGTAGCTGCAAATGGCTATATGCTTGGTCAACTCAGAATATGCAAACTTGAAAATTAAATAAATAAATATATATAATCAATTCAATCTTAATTTAAAGGTACTGTAGTATAAGATCAGTAGCAGATTACTTCTGAAACTGTTGCCAAGTCATATGTTCATAATTATCACTCGCATCATGGTTAGTCTGAGTTTTTACACAGAAATTATTATGAACTTATTTACACATAATTGTAAACTTATGTACATTGACATTATGATAGAATAGACAAGTATTTCAAATTTTTCAGCATGATTTTGTATGCTACAGTACCATTCAAACCGTCACTACAACATATATATCTAATCTATGACTGCGTTTAAAGTCACAACACCACCATAAATATAATTTGGCATAAGAATATATGTGTACTTATTTTTTTGCAAACTATAATTGGCAATAAAATAATTGGACTTCTCTTGGTTCAGACGGAATTTTTTTGCCATTTCAATTTGTTAAATCAACAAAAAATATTGACTACAAAATAAATCTGTAAATATATCTTTAACATTTTAGTTGATGAGACATCAACTCTTAAATGTTGATAAAAAGTGTTGTTTTTTTCTCCGCAAACTCTGTCCAGCTATGAAAACTTGTGAAACCTTTGGCATTTTGAAATTGCAAAATATTGGAAAGTGATCACACTTGATACCATTGTAAAAATAACGCTATCTGGTTGTGATAATAGTGCAAACTACACACGTGTGATAATAATTATGAATATTATGGAAGACAAACATGTGGAAGAATCAATTGTAAATAAACTTTAGCTTATCCAATTATGTGGGAAAACAATAGGTTGAAGATACATACATAGTAACTAACTAACGTGGACAAAAAAAATATTCAAATAGGTAAAATATATTCATAAATCATTTATAATACTCGTATAAATTTAATATCGGTAAATTGAAAATACTTATAATAAAACTGTATCATGTTATAACTAAAATACTCTCAACACATGATATCTTATGCATTTCTATAACGTAATATAACTGCTCACCTAAATTATTATAATATTACGGTAAGTCTGAGGTAATATAATTAAGAAATTGCATTCAATTATCAATATGAATCCAAATATTCAGGATTTATTCCATTCATGATATATTTGGGTCTAAATATTGGACAGTTTTGTCCGGAACTATGTGCATACTGTGCAAGCAAGTCAGAAATGTGTGTACAACTTTCATTGGATGACATCGTCATTAGTTAGCAAGACTCGCTCGCATTATGTAGCAAACTAGGAGTCATAACTGGTGCATATTCTTCTATGACGTCCTGTAGACAGGCAGACGTGTGCATTCAAACATAAATTACATAAAATCGCTAAATAAGTGATCTATACTGTGCATAAAACCCTTTCAATCTTCCCTAACACTGTACATTTAGTGCCCTTATGTCCCCACGTTTATCTGAAATATGTTTACAATACCGTCACCAGGGAAACACGGTTATATTTCATAGCGGGATCGTCATGATGCAAGTATTTGCAAAAAATGTTACCAGGTACGTGATTCAAAAAAATAAAAATAAAAATAATTAATTTAACGAAAAATTAAATTAATGAAAACTCGTCTAGATCCTCATCCCTGCTCCATAGGACATTTCTTGTTGCCTGCAGCACAAAGGAGGTTAAATAAAACAATGATCTATGATGAGAACACAAATTCTGAAATTGTTGAAAGTATCTATAATATCTAGACTTATAACTATCAAAAAGCTTCAATTATTGGATATGCAGATGAAGTTGCACTGCACTGGGGAATCAATGAAGAGTCTGACATTAGAATATGAATGAGTGTTAGAATCGTTTGTATCCATATTCTCTAAACCACATGATATTCAACTGAAGACAGAAATCCTTCTAAGTAGAAAACCAGATTATCGTTAGTATTATGCATCCAGTCATGTGACATAGTCATGAGACTTTCACTAGTCATGCTACTCGCATTCAAGTAGAAAGACAGTACCAAAAATTGACCCTTTAAATTTTCTATGCAGTTGCCCTCAGTATGAAGATGGTTAAATAAAAATGCTACTGCTTTGCTTAGTATTTTTTTAATTTTTTTTGTATTGGGGTTTTAAGTCGCTTTCAAGATTCTTTCACTTACATCATGACTTGTCAGGAGGAAACCCGCAACATCCATAGCGCTGAATGTTGCAGTAAACCTGCGAGCACCGGCTGGTACTGACAAGACCA
>JAUTBT010016570.1:0-22232 GCA_032361225.1 Lepetodrilus schrolli
GTTTATATATATATATATATATATATATATATATAGAGAGAGAGAGAGAGAGAGAGAGAGAGAGAGAGAGATTTTAGATATCGTCTATATCCTGCACTTAGGGATACTATTTGTATTAGACAAGCTTCATAGAGTCAAATACATAGAGATTATCCCTAAATGCAGGATATAGACGATATCTAAAGACAGGAGGTTAATAATCTCTTCATCATCTAATGTCAAGCTTAAATACTTCTCTATAAGAAGAAAACATTAACGTGTGAATCTCAGCAATTTAAAGTTACGCTTCACTCATTGATAAATACACCAAATGAAAATACCAACTTTAAACAAATTGTGAATATATTAAATCTAGTCGATTAGCACAGTCTCCGATAATAATTGTCATCTTGTTTACTATTCCCATACGGTAGCATTTATATATAGTAGTATGACGTCACGTGAAAATGACGTCATGTGAAATTAGCTCCCTAATTTGCATAGTTATTTTAGTCAGGCAAAGTAGCATGGTACAGGAGATATCTGTATACTTCCTTCTTTTCGTAATTCACTTGAATTGCATTCTTATTACTGGTTATTTCTAGGTATATTGGTAACATTTTAATAAATACTGTATTATTTTTAATGTATGCAAAATTTAAAATACAAATTGAAAAATCGGTGTAAATAATGTCCATATTCAATATATACATACATACTTTCATATAATGGTAAAATTCATCAATCTAATGACGACTGCACAGAGTATGAAAATATTACTGACAGCACATTCTTTTAAAACATATATATGTTATTCGATATATAGTGGCAAGAGATACACAGCCTAGCATTTTATGATCATGTCTCCGGATGCACCCTAGATATATAGATATATAGAGGTATATCCCAGCCGGAAACATATAGCAACTAGTGCGACTAAACTTGAGAGTTCAATTGTGATGCTTGCATTATGTTCAGATCTTGTAAAAAGTGTGCTTATAGAAAGGATGACAAAACGGAATTACTTTGATGCCATCAAAATCGGATCTATATTACCGGGCGTATACTAGTACTGGGTCAGACGATCTAAAAGTACAGTCAATGTCCTGTGTGGAGAACCTCGGGGGACCAAGTTATAATATCGACACATCGTGACTATCGAGATAGAGGGGTTTCCAGCAGTTCCAGTAAAAGTATCCTAAAAAAGGATATATTATGGTGAGAATAACTCATAATTACTAAGGATACAATTTCATCACGGATATGCTTTCCACACTAGTTTGGACCAGGTTGTTTACAAACACGACGTAAATTTGTTGCAACTCTATGTTTAAAAGATTTATATCAATGCATACTGACTTATTATAATGCAGAACTGTCATAGGTATAAACTATTCAAAAACATGTGCACATATACATATAGTGTATCAATGAAAAGGCGTCCTATACATAATAAAGTTACGAGGTCCAGCTTCCGAAATGACTTATTGTAATTCAAAGCTGTCATTAGTACAAATATTCAAAAACATGTACACATATACATACATTGACTGTATCAATGAAAACACGTCCTATACACAGTAAAACTGAGATCCAGCTTCCGAAATCTTCCTGACCCAGTTATCTACTCAGAGTTGATAGACCAGTAATATAGATGACAACACGTCATTTATCGTATAAATAATTGACCTGTGATGCCTTAATGCTAGCATATATTGACGTGTATCCTACATGTTTTATACACGATAGTATCAAATAGTTTTCTTCTCGGTAAAATGTACGGTTTTAGACGAGAAAGATCCTATTCTAAACTCGTTCTTCATATATAATCCTTGATGTTAAATTACCGAGACGAATGTAAAAGTGCGTGATAATAGCAATTATTTGAAGTCATGAATGTGGTAAAACATAAATGCCTGTGGCATGGACATAAATATGTGTAACGCCGTTCCAAGTTCTCCTGTCCTAATAAAATAATTGCATGAAACAAAAGTGTGCTTACACTAGTTTCCTAATCCAGCAGTGATCAGGAGATGCTCTTGAAGAGGTCCGTGGCGTGTGGACATTTCGTGGCGATGGGCATTAGCATTTCCTCCGAATTCCAGCTCCAAATTACTACATCAACGTGTCCTCACGGGCACCAGAGATTGCCGTTAATTTCACCATTTCCTTGAGCATATCCTCAATGTTGTCTTTACGTGACTCCGCCTGTGCTGCGGTCTGTAGATCATCGGTGGGATACACAGCCTGTGGACCATCGATTGCAACCAGTACCTGGGCGGCTTGGCCGATCTGGTAAACATACGTGTACGTGATCAATGCATGTAAGCCCTGTAACGTCTCATTTACCCGTCTAAGATTCCAGTCCAGACACGCTGATTAAACGTGTGATTACCACGTGGAATCGGCACCGCTAAACCCCTCCTCCCCGATGCAAAGTGGATACGCTGGCAGTGCAGCGTTGCGAAGACTTCTTTGGTAACAGTAGAGGAGCGTCATGCACGATTTGCACTGATGTGTAAAGGAATTTCATTCAACAACTGTACTTAACCGCCTTCCTGCCGGGATAATAGTATAAGACCTGCCATGTAGGGCAACTATGCGAGTGGGAGTCCAATGAATGAACGTGAACAATTGCCTCCCTTTATTTAACGTGCGTGTATTAAATATATATTATATTTTTTGAGTCATGGGAGTAGCGAAAATGGGCAAGGAACTACTCTTGAAATATGTTAAGTGGTGTAGCTATGTCTTACACGTAGTAAATACGAGTCATTGCATAAATATCGTATATGACGTATAATGCCCATAATGATTTTGATTGGTGAGTTACTTGACCTGTATAATGAATGCAAAATGAATGCGAAACTGTATATTGTCATTCATTATTTTACGCTACTACTTCTTTACAGGAACGTTATTTTGGAAAATAAGTAATTTATTTGGTGGACATTTATTGAATCTTACCTCGGTATGAAATTGGCGGCATTTCTGTCAATAATGCTGTAATATAATAGTCATACATGTACCATGAAAAAGGATGGATTGGAAAATAGATTGATCTCACCAAATTCTGATGAAGAAGAGACCAACGTCCAATGACCTCATCCACAGAAAGCACCACCCCCACCCCACCCCACCCCCCCACACACACACACATCACACATACACACACTCCCTCTCCTCCCACTTCGTTAATATACACTTCCAAATACTACTATTGATATATGTGAATGAATGTATTTAAATATATACATTTTCCAAAGTCATATTTGGAATCGCAACAATGAAATTTGTCTGTTGGCACTATCACCGCTTAAAAATGCCATCATCGATATTTAATCAAATTTGGACTAGCAGTGCATTGCTCAAATTCCTAGTCTATTGTCGTCGGATAATGTAAGTATCGCGAGCGTCGCATTTCCGACAGTCGTGACCTGAAAGTACAACAATATTTACGTCTCTTTCGCTCGTTAAATATTGCATTTGTAGTCTCGTTCATATATGAATCAATGACTGTATATTTCACTAAAGCAAGCAAAGTATGTTTGTTTACATGCAATCCTGATAGTCATATGTTTTGTACTTTTATTTTTAACAATACGATGCTCTGGAAAAAAAGAGGTATTTGAGTTAGAAATTTAGCAGATATTTTGGCTAATGGAAGCGACCGTACAAAATAATCAATTTGAACCATTTGAGTATGGATAATTTTGATTCAGGATAAACATTCTATTTCCTGAGTTGTTTAGATCAGACTGTTCGTTGCTCAAGGCATCATGAATGGATATTGGATAAGTTAGAAGTTGTACTAATACATGTGTACTTTAAATATTCCTACAGGAAGATGGTATTTCCAAGAACGAAGAACATTCCAACGGTAGGAAAGGCTTAGTACAATTGCAATGCTGGATCATGTATGTTGAAGTATTCATCTGCACTGCGTGTGGGCTGCAGACATTGCCCATGCCATATGTTATAGAAACATACGTGTGAATACCATAAATACAGACTTTCCTCATCCTCAATCTATTTTAAGTATCCAATTACAGTCGACATCTTCTTCATATGTTAGTGAAGAGTGCATTGTATATTGTAAATTACTTACATTCAAACGTGTTTTATGCAGCGCAGTGAACATGCATACGGCATGGAATTTGAATGGTAACAAGTGTTAATGTTACTACTATAATTATTAAATGTCTTATTTCAAACTCTTCTATTCGAACCCACGCCAAATGTTTTCGTTGATATACTACTTTCATAACATGTCATACTCACCGTGTTAACTCTTATATACAAATCTATATGTCTCATGTGCCACCGTTGGTTGTAAACAGATATATAATAAAGAAATTTGAAATTAGTTAAATCCATGCCAAGGCACGTGTTATTACTGCTATTACTTACACACATTTTAATAAATGGCATTCCACAAATGTGATTATTTATGTTTTTATTTGTTTAAGATAACGAAACCCTCGTGTATGTCAGTCAACTTACTTCTGGTGTTTCATATTGACTTAGAGGTGTCTATATGCGTTAACTAACAACCCATCCCGCACGCATAGAACAGATTAATAACCGTGACTGAGTAATCACATTTTAATCCCCACATCTGGAGAAACCTTGAGAGCAAGTGGGAATTTAAGTAATATGTTATGTATACATTAAATGAAGAACCTCTATTCAAATAGTTCGTCCGATCATATTAAATGTACTTCGCGCAGTCCAGTGCAGACAGTGATGTGAAGCTGAGTAGCTCAAATAAAATGACACGTGGTTAACATGAGTGGTGTGCTGGCGAGAAACCTGATATGTTCCACGCGAGAGTTTGTTCCTGTCATGTGATTAGCGTTTGTCCTTCTATTCCATTCACTATAATGACTCTGATTGCCTTCATTAGTCCTCCTGGGCCTTATCGTTCGTAAAACGGGTTATATACCGGGAAGTGTGCGGCCAATTGTACTGTTGGTTCATCAGTATCATTCGGGACCTGTGAGTCTTACCGTAACAGACCACAGTGGATGCGAAGCCAACGTCAAACAGTGTAAATTAACGAGTAAGTAGGTGGTTGGTTGAATTTGGATTTAATACCGGTTTTCAAAATTGTTTCACCCATATCACGGCTTGGATCATTTGTGTGTGCATGCCCTGCCTGTAATGAGAAAGGCATCGAGTCCACTGGGTACACCAATTACATCATAGTCAAACCAGATTCAATAAAGAACATACATAACGCCCCATTAGAGGAATGGCGCAAATGTACATGTAAGGATGTCATACCTAATGTCCACAGAAATGGTATGAAGACGAGCACAGGATTTAATACTTGTCATCTTCTAATTAATGATCGCCATACAGTACTCGATAGCAGTCCTTTAACGTTGTCTCAGATTTGAAGTGGACCGCAGGACCCATGAAATGCCAAACTTCCCTTGAATATTAATAATGACAGTGGGCCATCGTTGTAACCCAGATGAATCTCTGCTATTGTTTAGTACAACCAATACGGATACCGTCGCGGAAGGAAATTTGCACGAGAAGAATAAATCAACAACGTCCTAGATCTCAAAATAGAACAACAGGAAATAGATTACATTTTTTTTCGATCAAACTGCAAACAAGATTGAATTGAAATTTCGAAGAAAGTGATACCTGAGGGTCCTAATAATGTTCAATTGGCAGAGATATTCACTTCATGACATACTAACCTTCAACCGTGATGGAAATTGGGATCCAAAAAAAAGGTCGAAACGATGCATAGGGCAAGAATTAAACTCTCTGATAATCAGACTCTCAAATGGCAGTTATACTGTACAGATGTGTGTAGTATACTAGTATATTAGAAACTATATTTACAGCATATTAATGAAGTGATGCAAATTGGTTTCATATGCCTATCATAGAAGTTATATATGATGACCTTCCGCTGCGGCTGGATTTATAATCGTTAAGATCTGCCATCGGTCGGGATTTAATAGCTTACCGGGCGAGTAAGTGTCTAGGTTGTAGATATCCGATAATGCACCTACTATATTAGTTCCGCTCGTTTTGGAATTGCACTTATTCTAATCAGTATGATTAGCGGTACATTTGGTCGTCGATTAATTTACGACTTTCGTAAAAATATATTTGAAGTATGTAATAACTGTTTACTGGGAAACCTTGTATATGCGATAAGTAGAAGTATATCTCAATCCGGTAAATCGATAAATATGACGTTGAATGGTGTAGGTATTTTAACGAAGGGCTTGCATATTTGATTTACATGGAATAATGTATTATTGTGAAAGTGAATAATACGGGCTGTAGTTATGTGATATTATAAAATAACAATGTAAATTAATTTGTGTATTCCTTCATGCAGTAGTGAAACTTTGTTTAAACTAATGTACCGTTATTTTCAAAGCATACGATGATATTGCATTTAATAATATATTGTATTCGCGTTGTAAGATGATTACGTTTTACAGGAATATGGTTTCCACCATACAGAAAATGGAACATATAAAATTAAAGAATACAACCAAGAGACTCATGTAAAATAGAACAGTATGACACAATAAACATTTAACAAGCCAAATACATTCAGGCATGCACAAATATACCAATTCTTCAGTACCTCATCGCACATCTAGAATGATGGCTTAAGCATATTATTGTTAAAATAATGAATGAGGATTGGTAATTAAGCTGTAAAGCATATTGTAATACCGCTTCTCTGTGCCTTTTATACCTCTGCACATCTAGTATCAACCGTGGTGTATATTTTACATGTAATACTGGTTACATTTCACATCAACATACTAACACATCCAACGTGCATGTACTATTAACAATTCTACCACCTATGACACAACTAGTATCATGGTGGTGGATACAATGGTTCTACTAGTACGTATACCTCAGCTGGTGTACCTCAACAGTTTGTAATCAATGGTCTTGGATGTGATCCTAAGCCTTCATTGGTATCGTGTCCCCGAGGGCGCGGTTAGGACCATTGCTATCCGTCATTTGCATTCATGATTCGCCGGATAGCATTGGTCATAACGTAAGATCGTTCCCAACTGATACGGCTCGTTACGTTGGTGGTGAAGATCCAAAGGTTGCCAATGATATTATGAATAATTATCCAAACACAATATACACTTGGGGTACTGCGGTGTCAAGTTCTGTTCACTGCTGATAAGGCTGACGCTCTATATGAATACTTTGTTGTTGACACAAGTTGAAGAGCATAACCAGTGTTAATGTCTTGTTTTCTGTTTGGCTGACAATTACAAGTTGAACATTTTGGGATGATTTCCAGTAATGATCATCGACCCAGTAATACATTATTTATTCACCAAAGATATCAATTCCGTGAGAGTATTTAACCCATAGCTCATATTTTGTTTCTACTAATCTATGACGTCTATTGTCAATAAATTACAATTGAGAACAAGAAATAGATTTTTACCATTTTCACTTGAATTGAATAATAACTATTTATTGAGCAATTTAGCATGGTTATATGAACATGGACACCGAAATTTATAATGATTCCCTCTGATACGCTTGACACAAACATTCTGCAAGGGGAATTGAATGCTTCGCCGTGTAAATAGACAGACATTATTTATATACCCGCATTGCCAAAAGTTGACAAACTCATGGTATAGTACACAGACAACGCACAGCATATATACACTATCGACATGACCTGCAGTTGTTGGAATGAACTAACGAATTCTAATTTTAAGACCACTTGTATCCACGAGAACCACGTATATTATGCCTTAAGTGTTCTTGCAAAATATATCTGAATTAATTTGCCTTTTCTCTCACTTCACTGTGCATAATGATTTAGATTCTTGACTTTCTAATTCATTTCTTTCCTACATGCATTCATTATCCCGGTACAATATATTATCTATACGTCTGTGACCGAGGCAGTGTCTAAAAACGCTATTCCCAGTAGAACAGACCAGTTATCGGAAGATGAATTGAATTTGTTATCGACTTCCGTGCTCCAGATTTAGTAGTTCTCATTTCGAATATCCCCAAAGTGTATGCATGGTATGATGTATTGCACCTTCGTATGTCGAGCGAAATAAGAAACGTATCATTTACTAGGATGTACTTTAATGTGCATGGCCATTCGATAGTGAATGTTGTAGTATAAGGAAGTCAAAGGTATAGATATATAGCTTGTATTTCCCCCAATACATTCGGAGGTTAGCAAATATATACAAGAATTTGTTCCTCAGTGAATTAATTTTATTTGCATAAGTTAATATGTCCAGATATTTCCAATATCACAAGTGTCAAGTATGTCGTATAGCGAAAATCGTATAGATTTTAACGCGATCCGGAAGTAACCGCCATTACGTATACGGGAGCTGTATAACTATTCATCATGGTAGTCTCAGATGATACATTGAACTGTTTAGTTCGCCTGCCCAGTCCATGGTGGTCGTGATTGATCAAGATTCATGATTGGATACCGTGAGATTATCTAAGACTAGGTTTTCTACTGTCTTTTCTATGGCAATAGTGTAATAGTGTGACATTTATGCAAATATTTCTTAATTACTATGTAACAGACTGTTCCACATTAGAAAGAGTTAAGTTAAATTAGTCTTATTCATGTGTCAGGTTACATAAGCATTGTCGTTCCAACCACTCTTATCCAATTCCGTATGCTCACAGTTAAGCATCAGTCGTTAGTACCTATTCAGCTTGTATGTCCCCCGTCCAATTAGTATAAAATACCATTTAGTGTAATTACCTATTAATTGTAATTGTTTCGTCCCCCAGTTTGTTTGTATCCATAGTTATCATGTACAGTAGAAATATTACCATGTTGCATGTACGAAACAATAAAGAAAGATTAGACTGATCCAACTTATATTACCGCGAGAACAGAATACCCCTGCTTGATGGACTTGTTACCAGTCGGAACATCCTCTCACTGTTTACTGTTTGTATATGTTTATGTGTCGTAGTGTGTATTACTAAAGAAGTGTATCTACTAATCATTTCATCTTGAGTTATTGGCATCACCATCGAGAACAAACATCGTAAAACAAAGCTACTACAGTAGGGCTAACATTTACTTCTGTGAATGTTGTGGTACGTTACCCCATACGACTTGTTCCGAATGCGGAGGCACCGCATTGCAAGCCGGCGGCATAGTATCGCTTGTCTGTACAATTGTATTTGATTCTCAGCTACAGTATATGCATACACTTAATGGAATCTAGAGCAATACATGAACAACTCAGCATCTAAAATCATTCACGATTTACGTCGAATACAAATTCAAGTCTAATTTTGACATTAGTTCCTTCAAAATTCTACGTAAATTCATGACAATTCGACCCGCGGTAAGTTATTGAATACCTGTAATCGTCACTAATTCTCGACCTGTAATCGTCACTAAATCTCGACGTGAATTTTATTAATCTCTGTATTATTACATAAAGGTCAATGACGATTTTAAAAGCCGGTTAAACTCCTTGCCGTGGGCACCATGGCATGAATACATGAATCCCTGCATCATTCAAAAAACTTCGGATGAAGTCGTTAAGCAAAACATTCAGAACTCTTTGATCGGACGTGTTGACTGGATGGGGGCGTATCGAGCAGATCCCTTGACCTTGGACTATCGTTATGCAGTCGATACATTAACTGGCCATTGCAACTCAAGATACGTTTAACCTCCCAAACCTTCAGACGTCTCCAGACATCTCCCATCAGTATCCGTTAGATTCAGTATTACAAAATCATGATAGTGTTGATTGTGAAGCCATCTTGTCCAGGACTATCTACTCCATACATTTTGTGCAGCACTTGTAGAGAAAGAAGTGTTGGGATATGTTATGTAGATACCTATTTCCTGAGCTAACGTCATTACATAGTGAGAAAACGAACCTCTAAACGAGTTCTAATTAGTTTGTTCAAGTACACGCATGTATGTCTTAGTAATAGATGCAGTATTTCATAAACGTACTCGTTGTTCTGTGTAAAGATAATTTAAATAGAAAATGATTACCTTAATAAGTTGTATTAGCAAGTATGTGTATACCGTAATGATACCGTAATGCATGTGTATATATGTAACGAAACTACTGCTTTCAATCTCCTTAGGTCTTGAACCACACAAAAATGCTGCTCCGCGCAGGTTTCCCGTTATAAGGTATATTACGGTGACATTATCATCACAGATGTAAACCAAACTAGAGCACATTTACATTGTCAATTAGTTTTCAAATTTAGCAGTCAAATTACTATTATTTAGATGTATGTTCACCGCTATGTAGATAGACTACATATCCACTATCTATGGCATTTTAGCTTATTCTATCCAGCGTATACACCAGCGTCTTGATATATACAAAATCACAAAATCAAAAACATAGAGCATAGTTTTACCACTTTGATGTTACGCCCGTCTATCTAGACTAAGATCCATCCCATATTGACTCATTTGTACTAATGTCTTATGAGCTCATAGAAAAACGATATTAAGTTCAGTGTGTTGCTCTCTTCCAATGCCATTAATATGCAGTGACGTCTTGCTATGCTTTATTAGAAAATACATGTTGGTTTGGTTGCTGCTATTGAGGAAAGTGAAAGCATGTCTTTTCGCTCATCTATTTTCACATTATGCAGAAAGCTCATCCAGAGCCTTACACCTTGATAGTTTATATTCATGAAGGGGGATCACTGAAAACCGCAGTGTCTGTACCGCGTATCAATCTGACTGAAAAACACCAGCCTTGTTGAAGCATTGTGTCTACCTAAATAAGATAAATCACGACAGATATCTGAATTTATGACAAAATATGACCTAATCTGTGCTGCCCAGATGCGATTAATCAGCTTGTTCCATTGAGTAAAATAATATAATGTATCCTACTTCTACTATCGATGGTTTCGCTAGTGTGATGGATGGATGTTCGCTTACTACATGACCATATATTGGATAACGTCAATGAATATACTTCATATGACGTTTGCCGAATATGATTCAAATCCCTCTATTGTAAATGTGTCATATGAATCATATATTATTTATGCATACAAGAACATAATACTGTATATTGCTCATATGTAATACCGAAAGCTTTTGGACATGACTAATGTCAATTGGTAGCATCCTGATGAATTTGACATTTTAGCGTTATATTGATGTCATTGTGTATGTGTGAGTGTGTGTGTGTGTGTGTGTGTTTGTTTGTATTGGAAAACTATATTAATCCATTTTAAATAGCTGTGTGTGATACCAAGGATGTATATTGGGTTGAACACTATGAATTACGCCCATCATTGGTGCCTAATGGAAAGTGAGCAGTAAGGTCTTCATTGACGGGAATATGGGCGTAGGCTCTATTGACATCTAGTAGAGTGCACGCTATGTAATGTAGGGAGTAAGTTGTCTATTGACATCTAGTAGAGTGCACGCTATGTAATGTAGGGAGTAAGTTCTCTATTGACATCAAGTAGAGTGCACGCTATGTAATGTAGGGAGTAAGTTCTCCTTTGACATCAAGTAGTGTGCACGCTATGTAATGTAGGGAGTAAGTTCTCCATTGACATCAAGTAGAGTGTACGCTATGTAATGTAGGGAGCAAGTTTTCCATTGACATCAAGTAGAGTGTACGCTATGTAATGTAAGCGACCATTGACATTAAGTGGGGAATAAGCTACCAGTGACACCAAGCAGAAAGGAAACTACCAATGACATCACTTGGTAAGCATCATTGCAGTTACATTGATAGTTAGATTACTGTTGAAATCAATAGGAAGAGCAGATCTTAATGTCAGCCGATTGACGTAACATGGTACAAGATAAGCTCATTGACGTCAAGCAGAGGGTCAGCCCGTCTCACATAGGTTGCTCTGAGTAAGCCCATTCTTTGCACCAGGTTAACGTTGACAACGAAATGGTCGTACCATTAGTCTGGGTCGCAATGCGAGGCATACTTCATCGCTTGAAGGTAGAACGATGTCTGTGTCCTGTATTACGTCCGAACTATCAGTTGGCTACGATCCCTTCGTGAAAGGCAGGTACAGAGAGAGAGAGAGAGAGAGAGAGAGAGAGAGAGAGAGAGAGAGAGGGAGAGAGAGGGAGAGAGAGGGGGAGAGAGGGGGAGAGAGAGAGGGAGAGAGAGGGAGAGAGAGAGGGAGAGAGAGGGAGAGAGGGGAGGGAGAGAGAGGGGGAGAGAGGAGGGCGAGGGAGAGGAGGGAGAGGGAGTGGAAAGAGAGAAACGGGGGAGAGAGGGATAGATAGATAGATAGAGGCGGAGAAAATACAGAGAAATTAGGAACCCCCATCTTTTAAATGCCATATCACAAATTAATATATCTGCACAGCTCTGGAACAACATTAGTTCCTGTTTTAAAGTATTTTTCGTAACACCCATAGACGATAATAGACCTGTATCATTGACGTATGCGTCCAACGGTATCAAATTTTAAGGATTTACTAATAGTGCAAACGTTATTTAAGATAGCAGACACAGCATAATGATGCAGTTGAAAGACGTGACATTTACCCAATGTATCCTAGTGCTCCAACAGAAATAGAAATGGATGCACGAACAAAACCACTGCGATGATCGCTTCAAAGCGACTGGACGATCGCAGAACACACGCCAATTAATATTAACCATGGTAAACGAAATACAATGTGGAAGAAGTTGGAGACAGAATAAAATGGCATTACGAGCAAAGTTTACTGTGTTTTAATGCAAATCACTTTCGGCAACATATATCCGTTGTAAGATCTCGTTAACAGAGAAACTCTTTCTAAATAGGTAGGCTTCCTCAAACAGTAATTAACATACATTTCTCCTGAAGGAATTCTTGGTGCAATACTTCCGGGATATTAGTGCAGCATTCAATTACTCGATAGTAGTATTCAACTTATTATTTGCATAATTTGTTTGTCAGTCTTTCATGGTAATATGTTTATTGTCTTGTATATCAAGTTACATCAGCACATGTTTTTAACCACCAAATCATTAAACAGTACATGCCGTAAATACAAGTAAGTAGGTATGTGTAAAGCATTGTGTTTACTTGTGATTCAGAGCATCAAGGCAATGCTATATATATATTCAGATGTTTATTTATATAGGTACTAAAGTTCCATGGTAGGGCCTATTTATACGATATACTAGCACATGTATTTATTTTGAACAGAATATATCATGATGTGTTTGTACTCTGATATTTTACAACCTATTGAAATTTAACATGTTGATGAATTCCATTAAAATAATTACATTTTGAAAAATATATATATATATATAAATAAAGTTACATGTCTACAAAGTATATGTATTTATATAGCAACATTAGATACATCCCGGTTCTACCAGACTTTCCAAGGTATCTGGCCCCGAGATTACGAAACTATTTTGAGCACGATTTTATTCTCAGCTCAAAATATCTCCATAATATTTGAGCTTGAGCATGAAATCTTACTCAAAAGGTTTCGTCACCTCGGGGCCTGGATGAATTATATACTCGACAGAGATCGCGATGCTTGACAATGACGACTACCTACCAACATTCACATCGATAATAATCAGCACTGCTCAAATAAGCATGTATCATTTTGAACACCCCCAGTGTCAGGCAAAAAAAAACCATCATCACAAAACATCATCATTCATAAGCCATGTTGTGAGCACATTCAAATAAGTGACGACAGTAAGTTTTAAATGAAGTTTTATATGTCAATTTACTGACGCCAACATTGGAGAAGTAATATAAACTGAAAGGAACATGTTAGCTGAGTGTGTGTTCTCTGTGAGATGAATGATTAATACATCGAAATAAGAATTCGTGATAGGAGTAGTTTCCGTTTATTTGATGATTTCCTGTTCGTGCACACCATTCCCCTTCACATCCGGACCTGCTCGCAACGTGACGCCTTTCACAACATTCTGCGCAGAGTGGGGGAATTATTATTGGCGAAGGAAGAATACTGTCTGTATAGGCCGCTAATATTTCGACAGGAGTAATTGTCACGTTTGAATCGAATATGGGAGAGGAAGTGTAGGGAAGAACATTACTCAGTGTTTCACCGTGTAGCAATGGCGTATAAATGAATGTACATTTTTACGGAACACACAAAATATACCATTTATCAATAAATATGCTGATTCTTTATTGAATGGCATTATTTAGCTTAAAGTACAGCTACAATAGGCATATATTAAAACTGCCGTAGTTTTAAAAGTATTCTAAATATTTTCCCATAACAACGTAACTACTCAGGCTATCTACATAACTCGAGAAATATATACCCAATTAACTATTAATTCCATGTCATAAGAGTTCCATAAAATATTATGAAATACGATAAGATTTCGAAATAAAAATGGGCAGTGCACGCATCCCTTCGTGTCGTTATATATTGGGTACAAGTGATGTAGGAAACAGATTAATGGTTTAAAACATGAGTTGAAATAGGATTTTTCATGATTACAGGAGTTGACGGGCTGAAAATTAGTGAATGTGGGTGAGCGCATGACATTTAGTAGTGTAAAACCAAAGCGAGACTATCCATAGTCTCAGAGGGTGAAAGTAAATGGTTTAAATATAAATTATATTGATTGGTATGATATTTGTATGAAAGGAGCCGCTGAAATGCTTTACCTTGTTCTCCAGTAATCTAGACTTGCTTATCTGATCTAGGGTGATATTTTGGATAGGAGTATTTGGGTGAGAACAAGGTGTGACACACACTATACCAAACCATAAAAGAAGGTGTCGAACATCTATGAATTATGAATCTTTATTCTGGATGAGATAGTGTGATGGACATGACAAAAACTCACAAACTCGTCATGATGAAGTCAAGATATTGGGGGGGGGTGGTGGCATTGTGATTTCCAAAGTAAGTCTATATTACTGGAAAACGAGAGCATTTCACCGGCTCCTTTCTTATAAATATACTGCAAATTTAAACTATTTACTTTCACCCTCTGAGACTATAGGTAGTCTATATACCAGTATGGTCACTGTCGAATGTTTTGAGTTTTATAGAACACGTACCGGTATGTACATGTACCTACAACAGATATACAGCGTTAGAAATTAAACTGAAGAAGAACCGTACTAGCTAGCGTACGTGTATTATAATAAACGTCAAACATCAACCGGGATGTTATTTTGTCAATACTAATGGGCGCAATGCTGAGCCCATAATTGTCAAGAATATGGCGATCAGCAAGATATCTGTCTGATGCTTTATTGCCAATCGGTCGCCTGTTAATGAGGGGGGGGGGTAATTGTAATGACGCGATGTGATCCTTTCCAAATGTCAACACACTACTTGAACTGTACAGGCTTGGCTGCACCAAGTAACATCCTATTTCTAGGTTTAGCATAGAAACCATACCGGTACACGTTGCCATGCCTAACCAAATAGTTGAATCCATGCGCTTGTTTATGTGGGTTAACGATTAATTAATGTTGTGGGTTTCCTTCTGCCCTAAACTGACAAGTCGTCACATAAGTGAAAGAATCTTGAAAGCGACTCGTAAAAAAAGATTTTTTTAAATGTCAGAATATTAGAGTTCATATTGCACATGCCTAACTATAAATCATATTTACGTCGGGTTGCACATTAGCTGCTCGCGATGCAGGCATAATGATTAAATGTTACAGCTTTTCTAAATTAATATTATTTTATTTAGGTCATACCTCACATAAAATATGCTTAAAAAGAAACAACAAATAAAACACATTATCAAGACAAATTATGAGTACGGATTATGAGAAACGATGTATATACAATAAACAATATTCAATTATGTTCCGGGGTCAATCTACAGATTTGTTTTCGTACCATTTATAAATTGAGTTTGAGTTTGATTGTATTTTATTTCTATTGGCCATGGATTCATTACAATCATGGACTTATCGGGCAGCTCCAGCTGTTTGAAGCAGGAAATGTATATCGCTCTGCCCATTACGTCCAGTAGCACTAAGAATAAAATGACATCGGCTGAAAATGTTCGATGAAACGTATGGCAAGCAGTTCCATACAATCTGTTAATAAATATGTTTTTCGTAATAACTTAAACATTCTAACAAGAATTCAGACTTTTATTTCACAAATCAATTGTAAGCTACAAATGTACAATATTGTCCTGACACTAAACTGCTTGATTCTATTGCAGTTGCAGCCGGTGATAACATGATTAACATCATAAAGTCCAATTGGAATTGTCCGCCAGGGAATAACTTTTTCTATGAATTAAATATTTTCTTCAATGTATGTGGGATGGGTTAAACATAAAATTACACGCCAAACCATGGTTTTCTGACAACAATTCTCCTTTCGCGATATATATGGCATCAGGTGATCGAAGTGGATTGTCGACAGAAATAAGCGGATGGACTAGGAAGCCTCGTTAAATTTGAGTAATGAATCAAATGTAATTACACCCTTTTTCCTGAATTGAATAGTATTTCACACTCTTAAGTGTAGCGTTTTGTTTAGATTTAATACAACTGTTTGCGTCAATCATGTTTCATTTTTTAGGGGTTTACCGTTTAATTTTTTTTATTAATGCTTTCTTATGGCATGGTTTGTTAAGGAATAGAAACTTCCAAATGTAAAACACACAATAATAATGTTTTCTCATTCCTGTTACGTAATTAAGTTAAATTTAAGTTCTCTCTTTATGCTAGTGCGCGCTGTACGGGGAAAACTATTCTCTGCTTTAACAATTATAGTCAAGCCTCTGCCAACTACACATAATCTGCCATACTTTTAATGGCTGCAATGGCACAACAGACGATCAGTTGGTTTGTATAACCTACTACTAGTTTTGAGTGCTATATACTGTAGGGCCTAATGTATTGATGTGTGGGCCCAGGAATATACTATTAAATAGGACGTAGTACAGTGTATGTCCTCATTGAACCTACATACAAACGTAATGAGATATTATTGAAAAACTGGAATCATCAAATTCCCACGATAGAACAGAACACCAATGTTAATATGACTGCAGATTAAACTGTTGATCATGAAGACGTATCATTAACAATAGAATAATTACACTAATTACGTTATGTCCTTTATATTATTGACTAATGTTAATTATAATTATGAATACTCTTAAAATATTTATTAATATATATATATATATACCAAGAAAGTCCATTATTAAGGATTAAGATAGCGTACGTATCTGCAGCAGACATACCATATTTAAAATCGCCTAGCGAAGTAGGAATCGACCTGTTTTGGGGGCAGCAAAGTCAAAAGGCAGATAAGTTAATGTAATCATATCGATAAAGCCACGGTGATGTATACACTGTATGTATGTAAGATTAACCATTTCAGTATACGGAAAGATATAATCGTATATGCTGTAAGGTTAAGCAATTAAAATAGAGTGGTGGATTTACTAGTTCTCTGAAAATATTTATTATTACCGTCGTCTGCAGTTACCCCGGAGACACAGTGACTTCTAATGAGACACGGTGACTTCTAATGAGATACGGTGATTTCTAATACTGTGTTTAATGCTAATTCTTCACTGTGCGTATTGTGAAATCAAAATGTGTTTTGATACGTGGTCTATCTTGGTTGGTCGACTATAATATTTACATAGAACTAGGTAATAGGTAATACAACCACGGACAACGGACATTTTGACCAAGGATACTTGGAGGAACATGTAACTGGAGTCTTGGGTGGAATGGCTTTATTTCGCTAGACAAATTGGTCTCGAATATGTTAAAAATATTGCAATTGCGAATATCCAGATAATAAGCCAAATAGCTGTCTTTCGGAGTCAATGCCACTTTAAAATGAATTATTATAGGCCTACAAAACATTCATATTTTCTCAAAAGCAGATGAAAATTAATTTAGGGTTCCGGAAGACCAGTGTAGGTCTATACAAATAAATCATTATTCAATCAAACAAAGTCCCTAGTAGTTATGATGTGTATCTATGTAGGTGTGCATTCGCGTGAATAAGATGCAATCCCGCCCCGGGGGCCCTGCATCAATTTTCGCGAACGTTACCTTTCTGACGCAATATTGATAGGAAGCGCTGTCTGCAGAGTGGCAATGCAGTTATCATCCTTGGTCTTGTCAGTACCAGCCAGTGCTTGCAGGCTT
This sequence comes from Lepetodrilus schrolli, assembly GCA_032361225.1. Taxonomy (NCBI): domain Eukaryota; kingdom Metazoa; phylum Mollusca; class Gastropoda; order Lepetellida; family Lepetodrilidae; genus Lepetodrilus; species Lepetodrilus schrolli. The sequence goes on from JAUTBT010016570.1 coordinate 18,127, forward strand.
ACTGCAACATTCAGCGCTACGGATGTTGCGGGTTTGCTCGTGCCCTAAACTGACAAGCCGTGATATACGTTAAAGAATCTTGAAAGCGGCTCTAAACTTCAATTCAAACCACACAAAAAACGAAAGTAAGATGCCATTCTGAAGTTGAATACGGGTGTATGCTTCAAATCTATGGCACGCGATGAACCAGTTGTCTGAAGCCAGTTGGATCTTTAATTATGTTTATCTCGTTCTGCCTAGTAAACCCTCCACGGTAACCACACCGACGCATCGCATTAGTTACACACATGTATACCTGTCTCTGGCAGCAGAACCTTCTTAACAGGCCGGTGTGAAAAATCAACATTGATTTCTTTCTAAATCACGCAACGGAATCTGCATATGATGTGTTTACACCGTCAGTTCGTTAAGTTGGTCGCGTTGCACATCAAGCAAAATGACTGCTCCCGTGACCAGAGCGAGTCGTATGGATGTTAGCGACCTGAACGCAAGCAGAGTCACGTAGAGAAAACATGGCTACTCCGCTGGAGGAAGGGACAATTAATGCCCCAGCACGATACTGGGGATGACTCGGTCTGAGTGGATCCCACAGTCTCCCGCATTCAACTGTCTACTCGCCATGCAAATCTTGATCGCAAAACATGTCCTAAATTCCAAAGAAATTGATCACCCTTGGAGTTCCTAACCAAATATGTTTGCTGTTTCGTTTTGTCCCAAATTGACTAAATCGTGGGCTCGCCCAAGACAGTGTAACATGATTTGGAGAAATTCGGGCGACCGTGTTAGTATAATCGTTGCCGTGCACTGTTTTTTTTTGTTGCATATGGAACTCTGGAATGTTCTTCTCTCAGTTCATCTTAGAGCAAATTGTTAGTAAGGGATCTGTGATTAGTTTCCAGACATCTAAATAACGGCTTAGGTAGTAATTTTGTATTATCATTCCTATGTGATGCTTCGCGTATGTCCTATATATGCATCTACATCATCACCTATCCTTACACTTCCTGTATGTACACTTGTATTACAGTACAAGTAGGTGTCCTGTTCCAGAATCGTGGCAGGACACTTTCACCTCGGGTGTCCGGGTTTATTTTGGAGCATCTACGTTAGTGTCCTGGCCCGGACACCTAACGTGTTCTGCTGCGTAATTACATAGCGAGTATCAGTTTACGTTAGAATTGCTTTCTCTAGAACTACTGCCATGCAATCGAAATCCTCGTACAAAAAATACAAAAGCTAAAATTATGTAAATAGCTGAAAAATTCTCGAAAAAATAGTTTTGTTTAAGAATGCCAAAAACATCTTTCGCTTTAAAGTGCAAGTTAATGTAAAAGAATAGACTTAATTTTTAAACAGAATAAGAACATGCAGTGGCATTCTCAACATGGGGTAGAATCGTTACCGGTTCAATGCAAAATGTCGAGTACAGCAGTTAAGGTGACTTAATTTAGCGACATTTATTCATTTCAGCTTCTTTTATTATCCTTGACACACCTCACAAATTGACTTCTAACCATGTTGTCAAATGTTGTGTGGCGTAAAGCTGTCTGGGTGTCGCTCGTATTGAGGGCTGCTATTGCTACAGAAAGGAAACCACTGCCCATCAAATCCTTTCCGTTTTATTGACCGTCTCCTTAATGTCCATCAGCGTTTGGGTGGCTGTATTCAGATGACCAGCAAACGTCACCGCCTCTAGGTCTCTACACTTTCACTTCCCTCGCTGTAATCACTTTCATTGAAAATAGCGAGAGTGTGTTTGTTAGGGACAGTTGAATGGACGCACAGAGTACGTGTGTAGAGAGACAGTTGGAACTCTCAGAGCTGGCAGTGGTTAGTGTTAACCCATTCACACACTTTTATGACACTGGTAGTATATGTGCTTTCCAACGAGGAAGGAACTAGGTAAATTTGAAGAAACTCCCCGAAGCCTGTATAGTCGGATTGTGATGTGGTTGTTTCGCTCTGTTGCTTCACAAATTGTGTGTAAGTTGAGCGATCAGTGCGAGTTCGAGGGATGCGGTTATTAGGTGTGTTCTCTAGCATGTCAGTGGCCTAGTCATGATGCAATGGCTTATGGTAGAACGAGAACCAGTAATGAACATGTTTAATGTAATGTTATGTACATTACAGAATGGAACAAGGCACTTCATACATGTGGTGTTCTTGTCCAATATACCAAGCAGTGTCCATCTCAGAGTTGCAGTAGTCAATTAAGGAAAAGTATTTTAAATACATCAATAATACTAGCACTAGTAATAACAATAATAATAATAATTAATAATATAATAATAATATCATTAATAAAAAGATATACTAATAACAATTGGCTATGTTGTGTGCATGTACATGTATGTATTTGTGTACAAACAAGGTAATACGTATCAGTTATACTTAAACTGGTTTGCACCACTCATATAACTCAACGTGTATTCATGCTTTTCTATTATGCAAATAATCACAGGTCCAGTTTTTACCTAATCGACACCATTCCATACAGTTATATTTGACATACAATAACTGACTTTAATTTGATTTAATTTAGTATCTGATTTTAGTTTGATTAAATTTCCTGTATCGGCGTATTATATTCTATAGACACTCCTTCACTATTATGTTGTTCTCAGGGATGCTATTGCTACAGAAATAAAAATCATAACACAATGTGTGCATACATATATGTATACCGTTTTGTGTTATACTTATTTTTGCCTCATTGTAATGCGAATAGTTTTGCAATGCTGTTAGATAATCGTATACGCGCCTAACAAAAGTGTATGTAAAAAGTACATGGTAAACGACCGATGTTATGTTTTCTCGATGGTCTTATTTATTATTCACCTGTGTATGCGTGAGAGTACATGCTGTAACTTATGCGTCTACGCTTTCATGTTTGCACACATGTGATGAAGACATCACTCCGAGCATGTTCTGTTTTACAGACTCGTGGGTTTCTGGAGTGTATTCCTCAATCATACTGTTTTTATGACATCATCAACAGGTAGTAAGTGTGTGGACGGCAGTTTACCATTTACTACTAGCACATGGAACATAGATGATGCTATCTAAGGCTTATTATAGTGTAGAGATTGGTCATGGTTCAGGGTGAAATATCTTTACACATATTAATATAAATGTTAACACAAATGAGTGTTAATACACGTGTTAATCCATGTGAGTGTATCTATAGATTTTCGCATTAATATCCTGCTCGCATTAATTTCCTGATTTACAGTATATGGAGTGCGGTGGTCTAGAGGTAACGAGTCTGCCTCATAACCCGCAAGTCCCGGGTTCGGGCCTAGCACATTCCATCGTGTAGCAGTGCTCCAGTCCACCAAACTGTGAATGGGTACCCGGTAGGATGAGATGGAATTGTGAATGTAAAACCTTCTAGCGCCTTAATTGGCAGATTTGGTTGTATACTCTCTATGGAGTTGAGAAGGTGGAATGAGTGCAAATTAATTCATTGACCGGGGTAATAATGTATCGCCATGAGCAAGCTTTCAAGCATGGATTTGGTGCAATATAAATACGGACATTATTTTCTTATTATTATATGCTGAGTTCATATGTGTGTTATTTAGTGCACATGCGTCGGTGTTACGTATACTGTATGTGGAAGTCTACAAGAGCGGGGCCAGATGAGCATTCGACATCCTACTAATCTTCCATGAAATCTGTGCAATAGTAGTCTCATGGTCAACATTAATAGACATCAATTAGATGACAGTTAACGAGGTTATTTTATTGCAAATCTGTCTCGGATTAATCTGTACTTCTTGGAATCTGATCCGATACAAATAATTTCACTTGACATTTACCTGTCATCATGGCAGCTATGCGTGTCATCATACATGTTGGAATGTTCCAGATGAACTTCAAAATATTTATTTTCTTTACAATGTTATTTGTAATATTAATTTAATATCTGTAGATTGAATACGGGATAGTAGATTATAGATCATAATCGTTTATTATTATTAATATACCGTAGTTTATAAGTGGTACTGTTATAGAGATTAAAAGAAAGTATACCAGGAAATGTTCGAGGTTGGAAACGTTCGAGGTATTCAAGGTTAATTTGTCAACCTCGAACTAATTCTACC
>JAUTBT010016581.1:0-22230 GCA_032361225.1 Lepetodrilus schrolli
TATATAGGCGATAAGTAAAGACACGAGGTTACTAATATCTTCATCATCTAATGTCAAGCTTAAATACTTCTCTATAACGAGTAAATAATGTCAAGGTGACATTTCAAAGTTACGCGTAGGAATTCATACAGGTCAGTAAAAAAAATGATATTTTGCCGGCAGAGCTTCGCATAATATTAGTTTTGCCAACTCGTTTAATACGTTCAGTATCATATGACCACTCATATAAGATCTTCTCTCTATTTCTCTCTCTCTCTCTCTCTCTCTCTCACACATACACACACACACACATACACATACAACATGCAAGCACACACATGAAACAGGATTAATTCCGATCCTGGGATTAGAACCCGAGTTTCTGAATTGCGAATCCTACGTTCTACCGACTGAGCCAAAGGGGTAACTCCGCTGGCCGAGACCAGTAGGAGCAACTTATATCATACCGCGTTAAATGTTTAAGTTTCAGTAAATCAGAACACTTCACGGAAACCTTTACTTTCAAAATGGATTAACTGCTGCTTGGTTGCTAGTAATGGAACCTAATAATATTAAAAAATAACTTCGTAGTAAGCTACATATATGCGCCTCGTGTAGGTTCCATTTGGCCTAGACTTCATATATACATATTTGGCATAATTTGGCATAATATTACAATAGCTTCTAAATTACTTCGATCGGATGTGGCTGTCATATGGCACCGGTAATCCATGCTTCCTTACTCACAGCCTTACTAATCCATAGCAAGATAATGGCAGCATTTAACATGCGACTGCTGTCTTCAACTAGTACGTACGCACGTACCGCTTGCCATTTCAAATTACAATCAAACTCAGTATGATTATTTTCAGTGATGAGTTTTGAAAGCTAAAAGCTAACACCATAGCTGCAAAATCTCCCCGTACGACCTACTGGAGCGGCCGCCAGTGCATAAGTGCGTATATAGAAGCTGGGAAGCTGAGAAAATACAGCGAAACTTCTCTTTACTATTCCCTTAGATGCCCGATAAAACCTGATAATGATAGTTTATAGCGTGGTCATTTGATAGGAGAGTGCCAAATGGGGGGATAACTCTGGTATCATCTATTTTTACATGTCACTAAACAAAAAGGCGAACGATGAGTTATGAGCAAAGCTAACTTCCAGAAGAGGCATATGAATGTAGGATTCTTCCAGTGAATTTAATTTAATCGTAATCTAGGATATTGGTCGTCGGAATTTTCATTAGTAAGAAGTAAAGGAATCGCCGTGTTTTTGTCAGCCATGTTAGGGAAGTGGGATGAAATATAACAGCCCGCCGGACCATGCAGCACGGTTGCCGATTGAATAAGAGTCGTCTACAATTGTATTTGCTACCGAAGTCATCGACTTTTCTTTGCCTTTTCTGGACATGGTTTACTTGTAGTATAATTGTTAGCTCTCTTTTCCATCGTGTACCTATCCCTTTGTAAAATGCACGACGACTTTGCCATTGCCCCGAATAAGGCTTACAGAAACAATCGTTCCGAGATAGCTATGTACCTCTAGCTCATGGACGATATCTGACAGATGCAGACTAACTATGGGTGGGATCAGCTCTGTACATCCGGCTAATGGGTGGTATCTCAAAGATACAGCCGTACAACTAAATAATGTGTGGGGTATCATATCTGTACACCCAGATCATGGGAGAACATCTGAAAGATGCAGTCGTACAACTGACTAATGTGTGGGGTATCATATATGTACACCCAGATCATGGACAACATCTGAAAGATGCAGTCGTACAACTGACTAATGTGTGGGGTATCATATCTGTACACCCAGATCATGGACAACATCTGAAAGATACAGTCATACAACTAACTAATGGGTGGGGTATGCCCTCTGTAGACCAAGCTAATGGACAACATCTGACAGATGCAGTCGTACAAGTAATGGGTAGGGTACCAGCTCTGTATCTCTAGCTTTTGAACAACATCTGAAAGATACAGTCTGTCCTCCAGTTACATCTTATATTGCCTCCAACCTGGCAAGTACACATCACAATCTGGGTTTAAAGTAATCATAATCATGACGTAACACACTCTGGATAGGCATGTATCAATGCGAAATGTTTCTAACCGATCGATTCGTTACAAATGTTTTTGATCTGCCAATTCTGAGCTGTCAAAGACCCTTGACTTAATTTCCTAAGCCATAGAATTGCACTGTTCGGTTTGAAGGAAGCAAAGGGGTATGTTTGCCTAGGCAACCAGCTCCACTTCCTAATTATTTAATATCATCCAGCGACGAGAACCTACACTAAACATTTGATTTGTACATCAAAGCGTTCATTTCAATATATATGAGGTCATTTCTTGTCCTGAAAATGCCTGGTAACCGCGAATCAACATTCACCAGAACCAACACCAATATCCGATCTTCCAAGTTCGGGGCAGTTTTGTCAGCATCCAAAAGATGATGAAACCATCCGTATCGACAAAACCTTCGCAATGTGCTGGACTAAACTCACATATCTGGAATGACAAAACTACTCTGACGTTCGCCAGAAAACTCGAATAAATGGTTCGCATGCACCCAGATGACTAGCGCAGACAAATTAATATTCATGACTGGCTTGGTAAAACCAACACGAAACCCATGCAACAGGGTCGACGAATCTCATATGACTTGCTCAAACAAAATCAAGTGAACGATTTCGAGCAATCGATGCGAATGTTTCGACCTAACATGTGCCACTGGATCGACCAAATCTATGCAACTGCTTCGATCGCGGCCTAACCCAGACACATGCTGTATGCTGTGACCAAAGCCTGCAGAACTGACTTGACCACGAAGATGTCAACCGTCCACACGCACACATTGTCGGAAAGAAATAATATTTCAGATAACATCAATCCACACTTTAACATTTGTTTAATACATCATATCTGTCGAGTCTAAAAGGGTTTACAAAACATGTTTTGTTTTGATTAAAACATAATTATCCACTTGTATAATTACACCTGCAGGGCTAGTTATACATTTATCTCTTATAGCTCTGTTTGAAGGCCCATGTAGTGGACATGCACTATATGCTTTAATTAAGGTCAACATCTTCGTTGACCTTCAATGTATAACAAGTGACCAATGCTTCAGTTTGCTTCAAATCAACAATACTCTGCTGTAATGACCAGGACACAGAAGGGAACATATATTACAACAGGAAATGGCTACCCTGTAGGATAAGATGAAAATATGAATGACGCTGGTAATTATACAATTGTAGTCTAGTGCGACATAAACACACACTATTATTATTATTATTATTTATTACTATTATTTTGTTGTGTGTATTTGTATTATTATTGTTGTTGTTATTATTAGTACTACTACTACTACTACTACTACTACTACTACTACTACTATTACTATTATTATTATTATTAGTATGTATTATTATTAATAGTGGTAGTAATAGTATTGTCATCATGACAGTATATCTGTAGGTTATGTCACCGTTCATCTATATGTATGTATATATATAAGAATCGTTAATACGTTCATATTTAACTTCGATCTGAGGATTTGGAACCCGTCTGCAACGACACTTGGTAGTGTTATATATTCATATTAACAAAACTCCGAATACTTAGCATCGTTAGTTTATTGGTAAGTCCTATAAATCTATAGCGATATTCACCTGAATTATACCAATATTATGGTTATTTCAATAGATTTTATTAATCTTAGAAAACACATGTAGCATCAGTGTGATCACCACATTGGCGGTGTTTTACCAATATATGTTTATTCTACAAGGAATGATAGTGAAAGTTATTTGTATTCATCCTATAAATGAAAGCACGATATAGAAATATAACGCTACAAACCATAACTATTTCATGCTTTGACCTATCAACAATTCATATCGTACCATCAAAATCGAATACATATATTAACACGTTTCAACCATTACCTTCGGCAATATCACTTTACGTGTTTAATTTAATATTGACTTTCTTCCATTATTATCAATCTATCATTCTTAGGATACAAATTTAAAAAACAAACGTTTATTTAAACAAACAGTTTACAACCATATGTTGTAATTGTATGTTATTTTGAAAGCCTGATTAATTATTAAATTATACAATGATCTAGTATCCAGGCAATCGACGACGTCATGTTTTACAGTGTACACATAGACAGACAGACAAGTGTATTCTAAATCATTATCATAAAGTGACATAGAGATACAATAAATACAATAAATAATACAATTATTTATACCATTATTAGAACGTATTTAAATAATTAACGTATAAGGACTAGTGAAATAGTATAAGTCCATATTTTGCAATTTATTTTTCAATAGAAATGTATAGTTACGGTTCATAAGACATATACATTTATGCATAGTAGGGTTACTACAAAAGTCTATATATTATAGTGTATGGAACTTCTGTCATCTTGTAGTATTCTGAACGCGACGAAAACATTATGTACATGGCTTGGTGAGCCAAATCCAAAATTGTAGGAAAATACAGCTGGAGCTTGTTTAATCTAGCTGATTGATCCGTACCCTTCTTTGCTAGGGCCTGACAATATCACAGTTATTCATCGACAAATAAAATTTAGCGCAGGGAAAACTTCGTTTTGTAAGACATAATTCTACACACAGATGTTAGGGCATTTGAAGGAATCAATACTAAGCCGAAGGAATATTCCAGAATGGGTTGTAGTTTCTATGACCAGTGCTGGATGACCAGCTTCCGGGATTAAAAGGGTCTTCATACTAGAACTTACTTAAACGTGGACAGTGAACAAGCAATCTGAATAGAGACATTCAAATCTAAAGCGTCTTCTTATTGTGAACTACTACAACACACTTCACAGACACTGCAACTAATAGACGACGTCACATGGTAGCTATTGTTATTGCTAAATAGGAACGAGGTATTCAAGTATTTCATGAAGTGTTATTGAAGTGAATATATACCGTATGGCATGTCATACATACACGTATCAGTCTGCTCTAGTATATTACTAATGACAAGCTTATAGTAAACAATAACTATCACTGTTTACCATGGACTGTGCCGTCACTCAACGAAACGATATATGGGCGTGTTATATACTGTTGTTAACACATTACGGGAGGCTAACCCATACCATATACATACATACATACTACTCTAACTAGTACGACTACTACTACTACTACGACTACTACTACCACTACCACTACTACTACTACCACTACTATTACTACTACTACCACTACTACTACTACCACTACCACTACTATTACGACTCTACTAATACTACTACGAATACTACGAATACTACTACTACTACGACTCTACTACTACTACTACGACGACTACTATTACTACAACTACTACTACAGCCACTACTATTACTCTACTACTACTACGACGACTACTATTACTACAACTACTACTACTGCCACTACTACTACTATTACTATTACTACTACTACTACGACTATACTACTACTACTACTACTACGACTACTACTACTACTACGACTACTACTACTGCCACTACTACTACTATTACTATTACTACTACTAATAAAAATAAAAATAATATTAATAATACTACTACTGCAGATAATAATAGTCATACTACTACTACTACACTACTACTACTACTACTACTACTACTACTACTAGTCATTGTAGTAATACTAATTATCTAACGTATACAAATAATTCGTCATGTTCACTCCATTTGGCATATTCAAAGCGGTACACCATTACCTCAGGTTGATGGATCAGTATGCACTCAAAGTTCCCTCTCAACTCCCTGGGGATAATGCAACCAATACGTGCATTAATCCGTCAAACGCAAACTATGTACTAGTTCGCTTTATCTGATTCTGGTACTATATTGTTGCTCTAAATATATAGTACTTCTGTCGTCACTTTATATTGAAAGATTCAACTTGATACAGTCCCAAATGTATATCGTATAGAACCGTATTCGGGATATACAATACTCTTCGATACCTCTCGTTATCTTCTCGTCTTTCTAGTACGGCCCTATTTATCACTCTCCGAGGTCATAGTATCATCTTACCTGTTTCAATATTATATAATATTTCAATACTTTTATGTATATTACACACACCTAGTTCATGTGAAGAAAACAATACATATTTATCATTGTTCCTGATAGCACTACCATCAATATGTTGTATGGTTGTGGGTGGTTTGGATCGATAAAACGAAGATGTTGAAGTCAATCCAACAAATTAGCCCAGCACACCCCTGTGTCGTGTAGGCTTGATTAGCAGCAACATAAAAACCAGCATATTATTCATTGATTGTCATCATAAACGTACTACAATAATGTATATGTTTATCATCATTCCTTACTACGATCGAGTAGAACGGGAGTGCCTGGTGAAATCAGTTACAAGGTGGGTTTGTGCACTCAATGACTCCTCCATAGATTGGATTATCTCAGTTAAAATACAGATATCAAACATAATGTATTCGTCTTGCACCCGAGTGCGTGATTTTCGACCTGACGTGTACCTGGCTTAATAATGAGACTGAGTGTGTTTTAGGTTAACGTGGCTGACGTATTCTCAATACTAACCCTAGAAATCACTGACACGCTGAAACATCGAAACAAAATGCTTTTAAGCTTCCATGAATTACTTTGTAGATATAATTTGAGTAGATATGATTATAGTTTAAAATAAATGGATAAGCTTGACTTCTCTAGACAATTGAATGAATTGAATGAGTTGTCTTTATTTCCTCCAAATAATATAAAGTATGATACTAACAATATATATAATAACACTACTAACAATACGCATACATAGTAATATTAATCAGCCATCATATTGTAAATACCATGCCATAGTAATACTGTACATACCATGCCATAGTATTCCCAATACTCACAGTAACAATAAACGTATTAATCACAATATCTATACTACTAAAAATACAGACTAAGTGCAGTCAATAGTAATACTGAACCACTGTCCTAGTACTAGCAGTACATTGTCATATGTCTAACAGTCCATTGCCATATGTCTAACAATCCATTGCCATATGTCTACATATGTCTAACAGTAGATTGCCATATGTCCAACAGTACATTCCCATATGTCTAACAACACATTGCCATATGTCTAACAGTACATTGTCATATGTCTAACAATACAGTGTTATATGTCTAACAGTACAGTGTTATATGTCTAACAGTACAGTGTTATATGTCTAACAGTACATTGCCATATGTCTAACAGTACATTGCCATATGTCTACATATGTCTAACAGTACATTGCCATATGTCTAACAGTACATTGTTATAGTACTAACAATATCTAGCCACAGTACTAACAACAATCAGTTATAGCATTATTAACATTCAATCGTGTTAATTAAATGGTCTGGTATTCTAACAACGCAGTAATATTAATAATAGTAAAACATAATGGTACTATGAATATCAATCATAATAGCCAAACATGGTACAAAGAATACCCAGACAACGTATAGGTAATACACAATCACCATACTAACAAATGGAATACCTAGTACCTAACGGTAGATACCAACGGTGCGGCACTAAGACAATAGACCTAAACGTGTCCTGCTAAGGGCGACATATATCTCTAGAATGCACACCACAGGTCGATTTAGGACCAGTCTGATTAGTAACGTTCCACATGACCTTTGGATTTAGGATGCATAAAGGAAATAAAGCGATACTTATTATTTCAGATAATATTCACGATAATATTAAGAGTCATCTGCAATGCTAATTTATTCATTGAATCTTTTCTCGTAAAAAAAGTCAATCCGTCCACTGAAGATTGTTACCGAGGAAGATGACTAGTGTACAGAATAGTATTGTGAGACGAGAAAGGCTCATATTGTGTTTCAATTCTTAAGGACGTCGAGCAGATGAATGTAATTACTGATCAATTGCGAATTGTATTATTATTTATCGTTGAACTAATCTTGAACTTAATATTACTGAATATATATTAGGCATTCCCAAACACAGTAATTTAAGGCGGTGTAATACATTATGAATCATTATGAATCAAGGAATCATCTTGCATAAGGTATAATGGAATTAATATGAATGTCATTGTGACATGGTTGTTGCTATAGACATGTATAATACTTTCTAAATTAAAACATAATATTGTATGTATGATATTGTGTGTATGATATTTGCCCTCGTGAATTGTCTTGCCTACCATAGCTAGTTTAAATAATGTGAACATGCTAGTTTATAATGCGTTCGCAGTAAATTGGTCGTATACGAGTATATGAGCGCATGCAACATTTTATAATATACATGCACCCAAGTAGTTTTACAATACGGCATTTCTTTCACTAATTATGTCTTGACATTATCAACTTTTTTTCTACAGCTGTTATCCAACAACAATAGCAAAAACAATGTGCAAGTTACGAGTCGGTCAATTGTCTACTAAAGGAGATTAACGTTGTTCTAATAGCATGATGGCATCGTGGATGTTGTCAGCTGCAATATCAGTACGCTGTGGTGTACAATTGGTTCACGTAAACTACCAAGGTCGTCATTGGACGAACACTAGCTCTGTGTTCAATTATATTAATAACAAGAACGCGAGTTTCTTCTCAGAGGTTGAAGCTTTGCTCGAGTTGTGACAAAGAGCTGTGTCCCCGAACACAATTAGCAGGAATCAATGTTGCACAAGATCCTCGCCTTATCTTATTGTCAAAGCTATTTCACAACATCCAGCATCTGGCTTTACAAATCACAAGCCGTGGGTCCCGACGTTGGTAATAAGGGTTGTGACTTTTTACTTCCCTTCGCTTTCATCAATCATTTATTGTAACAGAATTCGAAAATTAGCGCCAGCTGTTTGATGATGCGAGTGACAGTTTCCAACGATGGAGAGTGGCCGAGACTCTGACAAGACGTACGCACGGCGGGATTGTTCGCCAAGCAAAGAATAAATCTTCTATTTCTTCCACGGAGATAGCAATATAGTATTTCCACGCCGCGCTGTATTAGATGGCATTTCATCAATACGCCTTCCTGATAAATAATTCTGAAGAAGCAGCCTCAACCCCCAGCTGATCAATGCACGAGAACTAACAAGTGGTAATTTCTCATTCTCTTAATCTTGGTGTCGACGCCGGTTCTGTCGAGAGTCCCGCGTTGAACTCCAAGGTGAGAGCTCATAACGCCAACCAGGTTGTTATTAGAAGATGCGGTCACTTTCAATTGCGAAGTCGTCAGACTTAACCTGTTGGACTTCTGAGACCACAGACCAGCGCATGGAAGGCAAACCATTGTAGATTAAAACCTTTGATGGGCAATCGATTAATTTCGCTGCATAGCACCGTACACTGCTTTTGCCCACACCCAGATAAGACTCACGTAAGGAACATAACCAATATGTTCTTTAATTATGTTTAAGCAAGTATATTATTAGAATAAACACTTAATTCCAGTAAATAATGTATTTGTATCTCCACGGGTCTACACTCACATATATTTGGTTCGGGGGCGAACTGTCTGTGTACCTTTGAAGGCCCTTTCACAGTCAGTCAATATCGGGAGTTTCCGTGAAATTGACACGCGCTGATTGGATGTTTGTTTCCGGTGCGCCGGAGAAGGGGCGCGCGTTCGCTCATACAAGTAACAGACGATAGTTTCATGTGGAGTTAAAAAGACATGCGCTAAAAGTATCGTCGTCGCGCCATGTTATGTCCGGTTCCACGATAATACGTATTGGACACGACACTGTCTTCCAGGGACTATGTTTTGTCTCAGAACAGTTGGAAATAAGTTAGTTGTGTGTGTATGATACCCCGGCGGATGTGAAGTTATACAATATTGGAGGAGGACATAATTGCCATCATGTTCCACTGCCTGTTGCTCAATTTGGATATAACGGGCATTCTCTGGTTCATTGTCCACTTCCTGGGGCTAGGTAAGTAACAATGTACTGTTTTATGTACACATGCTTGTATTCCACGGATAGCTGTTAATATAAAACATTTATTACATAATATTTGTTACATCGGTCGTTGTTTATGTACGTATATAGTTTTAAAATTAAAACATATTGCAGTTAAACAAAGGAAATGTATCGATGGATTCTTCTTCATGTATTTGATCTTCAAAAAAAGGAGAGCTTTATCTTTTTTTATTGGGTGAAAAGTATTTAAAATATCACGATCTTCTACACTATCCATTGGTCCTCTGTATTAGTGGACAATTTACTGAGAATTCTTATCATTTACGGCTAACTGCACTTCCGTTAGAGCTGTTATAAAATATTCTCTAGGTGCACCAATCGTAATTAAACCAATGACGTTGACATTTACATCTTCATTAGATATTGATTCGAATGCGACGAGAATATACTACCTCTAAAAAAATTGATTACATTAAAACAGTTAGTTAGTGGATTGTCTTTGATATCGTTTTTCAGTGGAACATTGCTGTGTGCAATTTTATAAAATAGTAGTAGTCAATAGCTATCTGATAACAATTATAGCTTAGCGAATTCATATATATGGGTTATCATTGTTGTTGCTATTGTGATTATTACATACACATACACATACACATACGCACACAAACACACACACGCGCGCTCGCACACACACATTTCTAATGTTTCATATGTAGCCTAACACATCTCTGCTCCATAAATCAATCTGGAACGCATTAATATTTGTTTTTGCTAATTGTAAAGACAAGAACGAGCTATGCATTACGGACATGCTACACACCCGTCATCTATCCAACATTGCAGCAACGATTTGAATTATTTCTTCTTATTCTATACGACACGGTGGTCGGCAAATCACAAAGACTCAATTTTAGTATAGCTCATTATCTCGACAATAGCTTTATTTATCCACTTACTATGTCATCATTGATAATTAAATGTGCTCATATGATTTCCTGCACAAGCCATACTTTCAAGGGTGCTTCACGATAAATATGTTTACACCTGTCAGCTTAAGATCATATTTCAATTACTGCTAATATTAACATTATTCTTCTCTCCGGAAGACATCGTTATTCAAATAGGGAACTAACACTAATCGACTGCTTCCATACACCTAACCTGGGAGCCGTGTTTATCTTTTAGTGATGTTCTCGGATCAATGTAATCCAACATGTGAACATGGCCACATGGGGGCCATTGAATATACCCCAGTCTGAAGTCTGCGGGGGAACTCTTGCCATGGATATTCACCGGTTGAATAGTTTCTATATGACTGCTACAATGGAAATGGTTACCCCCGATACAATGGTAACGGTTGCCCGTGCTATATTGTCAGAGTGAGACTCCCATGGTGCCAACAGAATGGCTCACATCATACGCAATCTACCTATACCCTTTACCATAGCACTCGGCTTTCTGAAAAATTAATGCCACATTAATCAATATGAGCATTTAATTGTTACGAGTGAAATTATCAATGGATTTAGTTTGGATATTTTGTACTTCACTAGTTAGCAACATGTTTCGTCGTTTAGCAAATTAATTGAATGCATTTTAAACATGTATAAATTTCATTCAGTAGTGATGGAATCTACTTGCGAAATTGCGAGATATGCTTAATCCACTAATTAGTGTATTAATAAATACTACTAGATGTAAATATCAATGTAACACGTAATGATACGGAATGTTACTCAACGTCGATTCCTTAACTCTAACAAGAGAGAGAGGGGTTACAATACAATGTCTGATATATATATATATGTGAGGCATTGTCTTCTATTTGCGACGGTAAGCAAGGCATTTAATTGTCGGGAATGTACTGGGAAAGCAGATCATTAGTCGATATGTCTCTCATTATACGGTTTTTCTATATGTCTCTCATTATACTATTTCTCTATCGATCCCTTTCTAAAATTACATTGATATGAGCATTGATTCACCGTGAAGCTATGTGTATTAACGTCTAATACACTTACAACATAGAGTGAGATTTGAGGAATGTCAGATGACATATTTGTGAGCAATAGTCTGCGAATCAGTTCGCCGTCAGTCATGATCATTGATGTGGACAGGCAGTGTCGGGTATGTCCCCTATACCACTTGTAGTGTCGGGTTACGGTATGGCCATTATACCACCTGTGTATGCAACGTATACCCTTTGCAAGCATATGTACGGTAAGAAATTGCGTTGGAAATATACAGAATGCAAGGTTATCACCAAAGGAAAGACCATAGGTGCCACGAAAATTTACATTAACCTTCCAACCACATTTTCCAATGGGACTGGAGAAATGTCATCCCGAGTCCATGGCCAAGACGAGAGATCCGAAGAAAGACTCACAACGTATTTGTCACGGTTTTACTTTCGTTAATTACCGTCGTCTACTGAAGTAGCGCTGTCAATGATACATGAAGCAAGCCGCAGTAAACATCGTCATTCACGTTCATTGACATAACGTAGACAGACTAATTTCGGTGGCTAAATTAACTTGCCTACAAGTCCCAACTCCAAACAGACAACACAGGAATTGCATTGTTTACATCTCGCAGCCACTTCTGGTCGGATATCTAATTGAGGGATTTCCTTTATTAGAACATTCAATGGGATAACGACTCGACCTGGGCCGACTGTGAGAGAGGGAGACTTGAGGGACTTTAAGTTCCTGCTGCAATTGTATAGAAAGGGTTAACGGTCAGCGTCGTTACAGCCTCTCCTACTTCACCAGCTGCCTCCATATCCGGAATGGATGGACATGGTATCAATTTCCAAACTACAATGGACCCATATATACTGGTATTGTGTCGCGTAGTATTATCCCTCATTAATGTAGGATATGGTCGTATACGCACCCTGTACATACTAATATGTGTGTGTAGGTCCACTATTGTAGCACACAGACAATATGTACTTAGATGCTATTTTCATGTATCATGCAGATATTTTAATGTGATATATTATACGAAATGCAAAGAAAAGTGAAATTCGAGTGGCCGCGAAATATCGCATGCGTGGGCAAACTACGCTCAATATTTAGTATTATTCCTTTATGATGTGCACTGTCTGGCCCAGAGATTACGAAGGTCCAATTTTATATGGGGATTTGCTAACAAAACTTTGTTGAGCATGAAATAGTACTCAAAAAAGTTACGTAATCTCAGGGCCTGGACGTCAAGACAGTATCTACCAATTAATACTAAATCTCACTTCCACTGTGTGCCGAGTTATATATTAACACAATAAATGCCACAACGTGTACACAATGCATACTGCATCTGCAATAGCAGCACGTCAATATGGATTATAAAAGACACTGTTCTTTAAGGCATCTCCGGTTGCCTTCATCATGGATAGAGTTAACTATATAATACGTAATGACATACCCACCCTCTTGTGATGGACTCTTCTTAAGACAACCTTTGACCTCTCTTTCTTTTTCCCCTGTCCTGCCATCACCAGGGTTATCACAGCTGGGAGTAGAGCACATGGCCTGTGGATAGGACCATTCCTTGCCAGATACCACTGCAATTGCCACGTCTCTGTTTGTCCACTGATACTCGGCTACCTCAGATTACAAGGTTAATGATAGGGCTAGTAAAACCTACCAATGCAATTACGTGTACACGCCTCTGAAGTGTACCAGGTATTCGTTGCATCGCCGTAGCAGTGATGTATGCGACGTGTGTTCACTGTTGGCAATTACATATCTGATTGTTTGCCGGAGAGTTCAGATACTAAGTATAATTTATACATCTGATGAAAGGTCATCAGAACACGGTTACTTATCGTAATGGTAATATTGAATTTGGCATAGTAAGTTATGTGAAGTGTTGCAGACTCTTGACATATATATAAACCAAGTCTTGGTTTCAGTGGTTAGAAAAGCTATTCGAAATTAAACAGAAACTTCGCACCGTGGTGTTACGTTAGAAGTCCAATGTGAATACTTAATGGAAAGGAGAGGTATTTGCAATTGGATATCACCGATGTGGATTGATAATGTTGTCCTGGCTATGTCAGTAGAGGTATCCACACGTGTGTGTCGACATCAATAAACTGAATATGACAATCACCGGCACATATCAGAATATGTAACTGATTCTAATATTAAACAGAGGAATGTGGTGACCATTTTATGCATCGGTATTTCCTGTTTTTTCTTCAAAACCGTAGCCTACTTACCGATACTACAATTGTCCATATACAATTAGAAGTCCATTAGACATCAGTCATTTTACTTCGACTTCTTACATCCTGACAGTCTGAAATATTTCCATGTAAATTAATTATCGATATCTCGTGGGAAGACGGCAGAATGAAGAAACCTGATAACATGCGTAGTCCTTTTTTGTTTGAGATGTATTACCTTTACCACAGTTGACTAGGCAACATTGGACGTAATTGGGAATGTGAATGTATAATGCATTTTAATGCTTACACGTTGATTCCGATTTACATAAACTATTTCCACATAGATACTCAGGGTAATTGCTAAACAGAAAAATTTTATGATATTGGTGAATCTGTATCCGAATTTATTCGCTCGACTAGAAGTCGATATCTTCATGAAATCGGCAAATCTTGATTTTATGGTTCCACGGTTTGCGCTGCTTGATTTACTTCATGGAACACTCAAAATATTAATAGCGCTGATGAGGCATAGTTTGACCGTACCTCAAACGGCACTTGACAACTGTTGGACTGGTAGGACAGCAATCTATAGTGCATCTACGGCTTCATAGTAGCTCGTTTATTTCACTTGACCAATTAAGTGAACTGAGCTCATTGGTTTACTGTTGTTAGGCATTTCTGGTCAAGACGCAATTACGGCAAGTCAGCTGCCGCAATTCACATTGGTCAATTACGTGTAAATGGGGCCATAATTACTCGATTACCCATCTCTGCATGTTGAGCCTCCCCATCAACCCCCAAACACTGGTAACCTTGCCGTGGAATAGACGGCTCATCACTGATAGCACGAAAGGTTTCAATAAACCAATCATATGTTGTGTTGGTGATTGGCACGGGGTGACAAATCTACGTACACTTCTACGTGTAATTGCGGCTTGTTCCTGAAGGGTAATTACTCTGCCTACACCACTGTTTCCCGGGCAAGCGGATGACAATTGTTTGACTGACTTTCAGGAGCAACTGGTTCAGCACTTGCATTAAACAATAAGGGGAAAGCATAATGTTTGATCAGGTATCGACCAACAGCTTGTGATATTATTCGTATATGCCGGTCTCACACAGACATGGCTTCAAAATGTTGTGGCGTCATACGCGGCTTTAGCATGCATGGGTACGCGGTAGCTAGACTGCAATGACAACGATGGTTGTTTAGTTTGGGCTACATTGACTTCCTATTTTATTTTATTTAATTTTGTTTTTAATGATTGTATACAAATATGGTATTACCACTATTACATTTCGTACAATGTAACAATGTGATAATTAAAAAAATATGACATAGCTTGCACAAAATGACGGAAGATACTTAAATAAAACCAACTTGTAACGTTGTAATCGACATATTGGTTATGAAACTTGAGCTTTTAGTATAGTAATTATAGTCATCACTACTTTATACTTGAAAATGTTATTATATTATATCAAACACGATTAAACACTAGTCTAAATAACTAACATACTGTCAATAGTATACACATACATTATTAAATAATTACTTATTTAATTCCATGTATGAATGTCTATACAACTTGTACACGTCTTCTTTGTGTCATCCATTCCTTCTGGATACACATATGTCGGAAAATTATACTTGGAACATTTAGTTATCTCTATCAAAAGGTTCTTAATCGCAATATGTTATTACTGAGAGCATCCTGGATGGCTTAATGATGCACCATAAGGGCAATAATCACAACATTCAGTGACACAGAAGGGAATACACCCATGCGATTGGTAGTAACAGTGTAGTCAAACCACCAGGAAGGGTCATTTACACAAAGCTCCAGTTACCGCCCGGGCCCCGATTTTCTCTTTGAGGGGTCTGACAAGTTCCTGTCAAGAGACCGATTTAAACATATGGGATAGCATATATCGATCCTCGACTGATTAACAGAATTACAGTCGCTGTTCACAAAACAGACGTCCTGTTTCTGACTTCTATTACCGGTGTCAGTCCCATGGTCGGGCCTTAGATTAACCAAAGTAGATGGCTATCGATTCTTGGAAATTTGGCACCAATTTCGTCATTTCCTTCCATGAGAAATTCCGAATATTGAGACGAACGGCAGCTTTCTATTACTCGTTCAACCTCATCCACAGCCTCGCCTTTAGTTCCATGAAAGATGAACTCTTGCCCCTGAAGGAACTTCCCTGTAAATTATAACATTTGGACCCAAGAGTGTTCGTTCTAGCGTTGAAACCGCTGAGTCACGACCAATGGAAAGCAATGTAACATGTGTCATGGAAACTAAACTATTTTGGTTTCCAATACTATAGACGAACAGTACATTGGGCTCTTGGGTGAAATAGCGTAATTTTAAGATACCCGTATCTCCAACCTTATCAACGTTTCACTCATTCAGTCCAACCTTAAGTAATGTACATGTGGAATTTCGGCTACCTTCTAAGAGTTACGCCGTATTGTACAGGAGAGTCCGGAGACTGGGTTCTTCAGTGTATAACTGCAGACACACAGGTATACTGATTAAGAAAATATGTCTGACACACCAATACAATCCAAACAGAATATATTAATTCCTAAGTTATAAATGACTGACCATGTGAGCAAAATAGAAACATATATAACAGTGCTTTGCGTTTTTGTCAATACGACCTGATAGGATCACAGGGAAAAAAAGGTTAGGTGTCATATAAGGTTAGGTGTCCTATAAGGTTAGGTGTCTAATTAGAATGACGTTCAGGCCAGGACACCTAACGCGGATGCTCAAAAATAAACCAGAACACCCGAGGTAAAAGTGTCCTGCCAGGATCCTGCTAGGATTTTGTTAGGATCCTGGAACAGGACACCTAAACACTTTTGCTTTGGATATGCAACACATAGTGAGACATATATAATTATGAAATTAATGAATTTGAATGGGGTGTCGACTACACGGTGTTTCCGATCTTATGAAGACGTTACATGTCCAGCTAACTGTCTCAAATGCATTGACTAGAAGAGCCTCGTTCTGAACAAATACGTGTACTTCCGTCTACATGTGGCTTTTTAACAGGAAAAATCAATGTATTTACATCTCCCAATTACTTTACACACATTAGACCTCGGAATAAGACATGCTAATGCATGAAATGTAACACTCAACTGAGTCATATTTGATTAAATTACAACTGCGTCTTGCTTCTCTTTGGGCAATATTTTGTCCATGGTATTCTCTGTACAGTTCTCGTCATCGCTACGTGCTCACTTCACCAAGGAAGATATCAGGATAATTGCGGTATGAACCGTTCGTCCGCACCAATCATTTTATGATATCCAGAAATGATCCTTGTGCCTTTTGGATGGACAAAGAGGCTCTACGTTTTGAAATTTCAATCACGAGTATACTTTGGCTGTCTTCACGGGTTACTGGGAATGTGCTATGCCATGCTACAATAACTCCACAAACAAGCAACGTAGAACGTGTCTAATGTTAATGAGATATAGCTAGCGACTGTTAAGCTCAAATGTTAATGGTATACACACCACTATACATTTCTCATTATAATTAAGAATGGTGGGTTGATACCGAACAAAGCATGAACGTGTTGTTGACATACACATGAAATGAAGTACATGTATATGTGTTCTTATTGATGTTAATATGCACGTGGGTATATGTCGGAGTCTAAAGCGTGGATAAGTATATCCATATCACGAAAACGCATATGCCTGTATGTATATATGTAGTCCTTGGCAGGGTGTTCATCATGTGTAACACTGCACATGTTACTATTCCACGATGCTATAATGGTACATTATGAGTTTTGCGTTCTTAGCCGAGTAAGATCATTTGCTTGTAACGTGTTCCACGGGTACCATCTCTCTGTATCTGTCTCCGAAACAATGGTGCGCAGCTTAGTGGAAAACAAGCTGAATTATATTGTTTGTAAATATACTACTACTACTACTACTACTACTACTACTACTACTACTACTCGTACTCCTACAATAATAATAGTTATTATTATTATTATTATCATCATCATTATTATCATGACTATTCTTGTAACGTAAATCGCAACAAAAAGTTCACCAACTTATCAGGAAGTTTTTTCTCTCCTTCAATTATTTCAAATTACACATATTTAATCTACATGCACTCCTGATGACTATTCATCGACTAGCCATTGTGGCTTCTTATAAAGCTATAGTTCCACATGTCGCTTACACGATAGAGACAGAAGCTATTTGCGTGGACACTCCAAGCGTTTACCGCAATAATCCCAACTTCTTCCGTGGCTGTCAAACTGCCGCGATAGATGACGTGTGGATATTCAGCTGTTTTCACTGTAGCCTGTTCCTTGCCCTCCTCTTCCCGCTTGTCATAGCAATAACCGTACAAGCCCAGTGACATTCAAACGATATCAATTGATATTCAGCTCAGATCAAGGACAGAATTTGAAACTGGTCGAGTGAAAAATGATCTCTTCGCAAACGATTGCTTCAAATATCAATCTTCTAGACGTGGCTGTGTTTTGAAAGACAGCTCAGTAAATGATGGCTCTCCTTTTTAGTGCACGCCAATGTATTCGGTAGTAGAAGTCGGTGTCGACTTAGTAACCTTTGGGCCACTTCATAACATGATGAATGAGCACCGGCATAATAAATCCACATCCACTGATCGCGTATCTCGTTTGTTTGGACTTTAGAGGGACATATGCCTGCACAGACATCACTGCTTCACGATTATATGGGATCTTCATTCAGCGAGTAATTAACTCAAATAAAATTTTCACATTAACATGCGATCTTACGGCGCACTTTATAATGCTTTGGTTAAATACCACTAGGTGTTCTTGGTGGTGGAGATGGTTTGCAAACCCACCCTCACCGAACGCTTAAAGGAATTACGATAAAATAATTCATGAATACCTGTACCATCTTAGGTTATCATTTCAAACGAGATGAACTAATTAAATTAGTGTTATAGTCGCCGATTCATAGAATTGGTATTCATGTAGCTATACTATAGTAATCGTACAATTATATGATACTGCGAAGAATAGCATAATAGCAAGATACTCTTAAACGATTATGGCCATACTATGATATGTGTTTAGTAGCTGGAATGTATCCTTGATGTGATACACTGTAATTAATGCAATGCTCTTTCAGTGTATTTAGTCACCATGTATTTGTGTATACATATGTATACGTGTTCCTAGACGTTGTTTAGACATGCTACACAATGACTCTGTTGAACTACTACAGTGTATTATAAATATATCTAAAATTAATACTTATTTATTGCAGACACTGCACTTGTTTTACAAAAATGTATTAGAACATTACATGTATGTGTGTGTGTCATCCTAAAGTTAATTTAGGATATTGTAACAATTCTAATTATCTATAGCCATATTTAAATTTAATTATAGTCATATTTAAATTTAAATATCCATAGCCATATTTAAATTTAATTATAGCCATATTTAAATTTAATTATCTATAGCCATATTTAAATTTAATTATCTATAGCCATATTTACATTATATCGAGTGTCGTGTCACCATCCGTACTTGTAAACACATTTCTTGAATGTGAACCAAGACATAGAAGTAAACCCTTTAAATTGTGACAGAATTGTATTGTTCCAATACATTAATCACCAAAAGTACAATTCCATGATTATATTGAATTTTGTAGTGTAAATTTAACTTTTTTTTCATCAGTAAAAACGCCCGCGTGTAATATTATCGAATGGCATTTAGCATTAATACTGTATGGTGTGCAGCGAACCGCCATATTAGGAAATCGGAATGTACTTTCAGGCAATTTTAAAAACCTTAAGATCGGTTCAAATAAACGCTAACGTAATTTACCATCGTGACCTGTGTTAAGTAGTTTCGCGTTGTTCAGTGACAAGTGGATCGCACATATCGCAATTGGTCCCCGCTGCGTCAGAAATTAGTAGCTCTGTTGATCTCTCGAGGCTTTCCTAAATCGACGCTAATGTATGCACTTACCAATTTATCACGTTGCCGTAATTACACATCTAATACAAATAGGTTGCGCAACGTGTACGCGTTCTCTCTACACGTCTTCCCTCCACGTCTTCTCTATACGTCTCGTCTATGCTTCTGTATGTCTCCTCTATTCGTCTTTATGCGTCTTCTCTATACGTCTCCTCTATGCGTCTGTATGCGTCTTCTCTACACGTCTCCTCTATGCGTCTTTATGCGTCTTGTCTGTACGTCTCCTTTATGCGTCTTCTCTATACGTCTCCTCTATGCGTTTTCACTACATACTGTGCGTCGTGCTACAAGTCTTCACTCTACACGTCTCCAAATACAGCTTCTACAGTTGTAAGTAGCTATAGATCAGCATATCATGCTATGTTGAACGAACGTGACTAACAACGCCATTCCATGGATAACACTAGGTGTAATGCATTCAACAGAACCATGACAGGAACACGTATGTCTGGGCATTATTATGCATTTCTTTGATATGTTGTTTAAATGGATTACATTGTTTGTACGAAGTAAAAGTAAATACAACATATTCCTTTGCATGAATGAATAATTTCGTAATTATTTTATAGATTTAAAATCAAATATACCAGTATGCGTGGATGATACAGTTATGAGAGTTATACAAACTGTCAATTGCAGTTGAAATCTTGAACCGAGAAGTGATGTATACGTAGCATGTATATGATCATTGCAAGTTTATTCATTTTAAAATATCATAATCTTGCGATAAATGGTTTGCAGATATAGAACTAGACAAGCATCGTATATGTTACTCCTTTCTGTGTAATATGCACTGCGGGCTTAGGGTAAGGCTTATTCAATTATTACGACGTTTGTGACAAATGGAAGTGCTAATGCATATCGATCTAAACTATTTCCGACTTCTTGACCACTGTCAACTGCGAATGACTCACACGGGATGACCAGTGCATGCCTGTTTTAATTAAGGTTCAATTAAAGGGTCAGAATTTCTTGGAGGTAATTCTTGTTTCGTCAAAAGGAAATCATGTGTAGTCGAAACCACTGCCCACTAGAGTTCGCAGTCAATTGACATGGGAATAATTCAACCAGTGGATTATTAGCTAAGGGATGACCGGATGTGAGAGCGATGGGACTTACTTTCGCCGTTCGTGGTATGAGTAATCTGTCATGATATTCTCAAGTATGATTTTCATTAAAAGTAATTCGTTAACACGATACACGTTGTATAATTCAACCAAATTGACATGTAAACACATGACACATCACCTTAAAGACGAGGTACATGTTAGTTCCTTGTCATTCGACGTTCTGTAGTAATGGCTTTCGGTATTCATGGGCTGTTTGTCTGTGAAACAAACTTACAACCTTCATAACATTTATATACCAATTCATCATAGGACGTGATGCAACACGTTACTATGATACATTAAGGTACCGTCTAACCATTGTTGAAACTGAATAAATTACATATTGGCAATATGCAGTTGTTTTAGATCATATTACATCTGAATCGTAACAATACCAGTTTCTTCCCGTGGGCAAATTGCAGCAGTTAATATTACTGATAGAAATACACCCAGTAACAGCGGGGCAGTTGTTCCACTCACGGAGCCAACACGCCAGTTCTCGAATCAGTTGATAACATGTCAGAATGGCACGCCACCCCAGGAATCTATTATGTCCTTGTTGTCTCCGTGCGTTACTTGATACGTCTGGAGCC
Source organism: Lepetodrilus schrolli (assembly GCA_032361225.1). NCBI lineage: Eukaryota > Metazoa > Mollusca > Gastropoda > Lepetellida > Lepetodrilidae > Lepetodrilus > Lepetodrilus schrolli. The sequence goes on from JAUTBT010016581.1 coordinate 21,854, forward strand.
ATCGGCAGTGATATTGTGTTTGATGTCATGGCCGATACTCGATGAGCAGTGTCCGTTGCGTGTTTCCTGGAGGTTGATATCAATATGTTCCAGACTAGACGTACCACCTCCGAGGTGCAAGGATTGTGTGCATCTGGGCGCAAACACTTAGATATGCGATATGCTTAGAGGTGGTCAGTCTCTTGTAATCATTGAGAAACATTATTTATTTTGTCGATATTTCAATGATTTGCATTTGTCTGATATAATGGAACGTGCATTGGATCAACATAGATGAATTGAATTAACATTTCTGGTCTTTAGATATAGTCGTTCACTCTCTTCGTATTAGTGAGAACTGCCATGTTGATACGTATGCATTGTGCTTGTTTATTTAT
>JAUTBT010016592.1:0-22225 GCA_032361225.1 Lepetodrilus schrolli
GTACTGACAAGACCAAGGATGATAACTGCATTGCCACTCTACAGACATCGCGTCCTATCAATATCGCGTCAGAAAGGAGCTACTAGGATAGTATTAAATCTATTGCGGTTTTTTTCCAAACACCAGGTATCATGGATATCCCGTAAGCCAATTTTTAACTGGGTGGTAGGAATGGTATTTATTAAACAATCCTATATTGTATTTAATCTTATCGATTCACTCCTACCATGCGACGCTCTAATAAAATATGTCTGCAGGCCTATCCGTCTGCATGTTTTCATTGATATAGGCCTATGCGTATAGTTTGCATTGTATCATGAAATATATACAAAACATACTATGTACAGTTTACCGTAATTATCGATAAAATATACGAACATTTTTGGAAACATGTTTGGAAATATTGATAATAGGCAAGGAAAAAACAGGTTGTCAGGACCGCCATCTTCTTCTGTCCTTAGACTGCCAGATACGAATATCTCACAAATCAATATTTATTCACCAATTTCAGTCAATTAAAGTTGTAGCACTCATTCTACGTTCATATTAAAACTGTTTAGCTGGTATATATTTCATGAAATACGTTTGAAACATAGCATTTGGTGTGTTGAAACGTTCCTGATCATTTGTCATTATATGAAAATGGCGGCCGATATGACCGAGTTTGTGTTTGTTATCAAATGTTTACATGTTTGTTACAGCTAGTAGTATTGCCATAGAGTATTGTCAGTGACTGATTCTTGTAGGATAATGATTAAATGTAATGTTTTCATTCATTTGTCACCTGTATGTTATTTGATTTCCGAATAAGTTAATAATGAAGTGGACAACACCTGGTTCACGCTCACGCTCCTCCTTACTTTAATCGATAATTTAAAATAAATTAATATGGCGATCCCCATCATATTGTGCCTACGATAACTAGAATCTATTCTGTTTCGAATACAATTGTTATGAAGAGTTTTCATTCACATTTGACGGAGCAATGTACATCTGCGGGCATGGGGAGAAGCACAGTATTGTCGTACAGGGATCGTACTAGCTGTCAGTGGACCCAAAGCCATGCTTGTCTTCTCCGACGTCCGCGCGTTGTTTATATTTAGCAGCCTGCGCTGAGCGTTTCATATCACTTTTGCTTTCAATCGCTGACGATCGCAAACTCTAATCTTTCTTCAAACTTACCAGTATGGATAAGCTTCCGAGGAAGAAGACTGGTTCCAAGGCGAGCAAGCCTTTGAACCATCCCAAATACTCGGACATGATCAAGAGCGCCGTGTCTGCATTGAAGGAACGCGGTGGATCCTCTCGCCAGGCCATCCTCAAGTATATCTGTGCCAACTTCAAGGTCGATGCCGAGCTGGCAAAGAACCATCTGAAGCTTGCACTCCGTGCTGGTGTTAAGAATGCAACCCTGAAGCAATCTAAGGGTACCGGAGCTTCCGGATCTTTCCGACTGGGAGACAAAGCAGAGAAGAAACCCAAGGCAACTAAAGCGAAGAAAGCAGCCAAACCAAAGACTGCCAAGCCCAAGACAAAGAAGGTTACGAAGCCCAAGGCTGCTGGTGCCAAGAAATCTCCTAAGAAGGTTAAGAAGCCCAAGGCCAATAAACCAGCTGGTGAGAAGAAAGCCACGGTCGCAAAGCCCAAGGCAGCGAAGAAGGCAAAGAAGCCCAAGTCTCCCAAGAAGGCTAAGGCTGCCAAGAAGTGAACTTAGGTATTAAATCTACGTCATCGTCAACGTCATCGGCGGCGACTCGTTGATCGAAGACCTGCTGTTATGAAATATCCTATCGTGCTAATGAATCTATCGTGAACATTGATCTTCATGTCATTTCCTTCATCGTGCTGAGACTGACTTATCATGGCAGTAGCTGCCACTTTGTGACATCGTCCTCAGAACTCTTCATATCATACACATTCATCATTGCTAAAGTGCTGGTAACTTTATTACCATTGGTCTCTACCTGTTTATCATCGCATTCATCTGTAAATAATCATTGTCTCATGTCATTGTACATATTGTTACTTTAATTAATAACATTGAAACTTGAATACATTGTTGTCTTTTTATGAATGGATTATGTTGTCTTTCCAAGAACTGGTTAAAGGCATACAATCGCGGTTTGTTGCTGTTTCATGTTCAAACGAATTTTATTTGAAAGTATGTCCATGTACATTTGATTATACAAGTATATATACTTTCAAGATTATTTCACTTGAAATGTCCGTAGCGTTGAATGATGTTCCAGTACATCTAGCACTGGCTGGATTTAATATTTTATTTAGTTTTTTTGTTTACTAGTATTTCTATTTTGAGTACAGTACTGCCGCAGAAGAAGTGATTTTACGTCCGCCTAGCTACGAACATTTTCCGTATCGTAAAAGGTAACAGCGGTTCCGTCTTCAGCATGTATCACTATCATTACACAGTGGTTCGTTCGGTGATAGAACAGTAAAACAATACTTTTCAGTCTAGTAGACTACCCGTAGTCTCAGAGGGTGAAAGTAAATAGTTTAAATATAAATTTTATTGATTGGTATTATATTTTTATATGAAAGGATCCGCTGGAATTATTTCGCCTTGTTCTCCAGTAAATCTAGACTTGCTCTAGGGTGGTATTTTGAATAGGAGTATTTGGGTGAGAAAAAGGTGTGACTCAGTCTAGATCAACCTCGCCTAGCAATCTAATATAAATAGTACGATTTTCGGGTATTTATAGAGAAGAAGAAGAAAAGGATATCTAGTGCAGTCCAGATATGTAGGTATTATAAAATGCGATTACAAATATTAATATACATTTTGCCAAGCTTCTTCTCAACGAGAACTCGGTTCACGCTGTAGGCAACGTGTGGGTTTTCAGAACATATTGAAGTGACATACATGTAGTTGTCTCCCTTATAACATGATTCTTGTTGGATAAACTGGGTTTCTGCCTAGTGACAAACCGTGCAACCTGCGCGTTCAAATGGAAACCAGTTTGTGTGTAGCATGCTAGTAGCTTGGCGGAAACACATGTCCCAAGTAAACAATAACAAGATAAACTTATTCTTTCTCTGGAGCGTCAGTAATGACTGAACATGGCCGAGTGTATTACATTATTAATCATGTGTATATCCTACTGACTGGTGTTGTATGAAATGGGTCCATGCAAACGTTTACCCACTGATTTCGTCGGCAATCTCGACTTGTCTACTTTTCAACGTGGGTCAAAAGTAAGACTATTTGGATGAGATTAGTATCGGTGACACAGCGCATAAAGTACTGTTATCTTTACACTACAGACTGGTCAAAACTGGCTGCGTTGTGTACACAAATACCGGTTATATCTGGATCAGAAAATTTAAGACTAGGAGTTGTACCTGCACTGGGTTGTTTTGACAGAAAGCCACTAAGTTGAACTATATATGACCTTTATACTACTTTAGACCGAGTCTCGATCGAATACAGATAGGCATTACGTTCGCGTGAATAGTTTGGTCCTGGTCGTTACACGGATAAATAGTGAATACAGTATTATTGAGATAGTTTAATAGCTGTTTAAGGAAACGACGATATTTCTGTAAAACTAGCTGGTTATCTAATAATAACTGCAACAGTTAGTTATCGTATCCCTTTTCAACCCAAAAGCTCGCAACGCCCGCAAACAACGTTCGCTATGACTCTGGTGTTGAGGAACATGCAGAACATTGTGAGAATTAACATGGCCAGTTTGGAGAAAGAAATAGATATCATACGGAGGTGTTTTGGTGTTGAGAAGTTTGACATGTCCGTGCTGTGTGTTTGTGACGAGGAAATGGCCACCCTCAACTCAGCGTACAGAAGGATCAACTCGTCTACAGATGTCCTGGCGTTTCCCTTTTACGAGGTTTGTGTTTTCGTTAGCATTACTTGCAGCGCTAGTGATATAGCATTATTTACCGTAACTTGGTTAGCCGCAATTATTGCTGGATTTGAATCGTGTGAGACGGCAACTATTGTTACAAACTAGTAATGTTAGGCTTTATTTCCCTCCTGATTAAATATTACCGAAATAAGTACACAACCATGCGACACTTGAGTGTATTGGTTTGACCGTGGACTAGGATAATGTCCTACCAGGGTAATGTAATCACCGCTATACCGGGTATACTGTATTAAGTTATTATTCTCATTCTGTCTATTCTGTTCTCATTCTGTATTCTTTCACTATTATGACTAAATATACCTAACTCCCTTAAATTCTTCATATTTTGTCTTGTGTAGTGCCATGAGCATATGTACGGTCATGGAATATGCACGGTATCAATGTGCATTATTATTAAAATCAACACGTTAGCATTGGAAATAGTGCATCTATGTTGACAGAAATGTGTCCGATATGGCGAACTTCGTATGTGTCGTTATCGAAACGAGATATGGTAAATACACTAGTACGTGTTATAACGTTGTGGTATAACATACGTCACTATATATATCGGACAGTACGAACTTGTGACACATTCCGCAATGAAACAGGACGGAGTATTATATAGTGTGTATGTCGCTATCGGAAGTACGGATATATACTGGTAGAACTGCTGCATGTCGTATGGAAACAGTAGATATGTCGTTATTATAGGGGAACTGATAGTAGATAACGTGAAGATGGACAAATAGTAGCCATGTCGTCTCTATCTGAGAGTGATTTACACTAGACGTTGCAATCGAGGATGAAGGACACAATGTAAACATGTCGCTATCTGAAGGACACATACTCGTATATATCGCTATTAAAGAATAAGAATAATAATGTGCGTATTTAATTTCATATTGCGCCAAATCAATGTTCGAAAGCTTGCTCATTGAGTACATTTTTTCCCCGGTCAATGAATCAATATGTACTCATTTCACTTATTAAACTCCATGTTGAGTATACTAGTGCTAGAGCGTTCACATTTACGGCTCCATCTCATCCTACAACACCTATAGAATTATCACGAGCACTTCCTATATCCTGCTGGTATTGTTATACTTTCTTCTCCATTCTTTCAGAACCTGGAGCCAGGCATGCTACCTAAAGTTACCAACGTGGAAGAATGTATCCTCGGTGACATCTTCCTCGGCGTCAACTACATCAACGAGGAGTGTAAGAAGTACAACTCTGACTTCAATATGACCCTCCCAGTAAGGCGTTTTTATCGATTCTTTTGTCACAGTTGGAATTATTATTAAACAATCTATGAGAGGACGTGGTGTGTATTTATGTTGTGGTGCACCTGTCATTACAGGAATGTTAACTTTCTCAGCTCTGGAGCGATCACAGTCGCTAATCTGTACAGGCAAGCAATTTGTATGGACATTTCCAATGATAATAATCCCACATGCCGAGATGACCATAATCGAGTAAGAATTGAGAGTATGAGAAATATTTTGACATGTCAGGAGAGCAGAGCCAGATTCCTAAGCAACCGGGCTTTCGGGGCTAATCACCCTGAAATAAATCCATAGGTATGTTAAGATCAACTCTGTTTCCATCTTAATAATGTTTTTGTACTATTAACTGTAATTATTATTGTAACTTTTACGTGTGACGATCGTTATTTTTGTATGAATAATCACCCTGCAATAAAGCCATACAGTGTAGTTAATCTGGTGCTGTCCTGTTTTAAGGGTGCGCCTAACAAGGGATTCCGCTTCAACACAGAGCGAGTTACACTCCCACATTATCACACGTGACACGTGTCACTGTGGCACGTTATATCAAGAGGTTCCCCAGATATCATAGTTCATGCTTGCTAGAAGCTGCTGCATACTCCTGAGTCCCCTTCCTCCAACTTAAATGTTAATAGGAAAACCTCGCAACAACATGACTCTAAGCCTCTGTTGATTGTATTGTTTAATCTCTGACCTCATTGTTATTTCTGGTCAAGATTATTATTATTACTGTTGTTACAGTCATACACATGTATACCACTGTTTACCATGTTGAACGTCCGCGGATTGGAATGTACCAGTATGTGTATTTAAATGCCGCTAACTGCGAGGACAGCACGTGCATTCACGATTAGTAGATCTGCAGTAAAACTTTGACTGTTATGACTGATATGCTTGCTTTAGTTAACCTGATAAGAGCAGTGTCTACCACTGAATCTCTACCTTTGTATACCTGGCAATGCAGTTTTCATCCTTGGTCTAACCGGTGCTAGCAGGTTTACTGCAACATACAGCGCTACGAACGTTGTGGGTTTCTACCTGCCCTAAAACTGACAAGCCATAATATAAGTGAAGTAATCTTGAAAATGGCTCTAAAACCCAATTTAAAAAACAACAACACAGCAGTATGGAAGAACATTACATAAATGTTGTGGATGTGTAACACTGTGACAGTTCTAAAGGACAGGGGTGTTGTCTTCACATCCCCTGGTAGAACGTTACCGGATATTGGCATTTATGTATATTTAACTATTTATTATATCATTTTGTTTGCTTTGTTCCCGAAATACATATATTTCGTCAAGAATATCAATAGAATCGTATGGCACCATTATCTGCTGAAGTTTCTGTAGTTTGGAATATAGGTAAATACAATGCATACATACTTTCATTTCATGTCTTGGATCTGTTTCAGATAATGGTTACCCACGGCATGTGTCATCTCCTAGGTTACGACCACGAGACTGAGGACCAGTGGAGGAAGATGTACAGCAAGGAGCTCAACATTCTGCAGGAGTTCAACAGGCTGACAGGCACAGCATGCAAACCTCTGACAGACGTCGGCCACTGACCACTGGGCTGGCTACTGACCAGCCTTCGGACACTACCCTTGTAGCCCACAGATGCCTTGGAACGGTTGACCCTGCAAACGAAAACCATTTTGCATCAACATTGAAAACACTTTCCACTGTTCGAATGGCCTGTGGTATGCACATACTGGGAATGATTTCACAAGTTGCATCTTATTATTTTCATAAAGTTGTATTCGTAATCAACCATACAAAACATTTCAGAGTGTCTATTGCTAGTTCCGCATTTGGCCAATTAGTTGTTTTCTAACTTCTCTTAAACATTGCATATTTTTAGAACTGTTAATAAGCCAGGCCAAACACCGAAAATGCGTATACGTCTTTTCCCACAATGAATGAAAACGGCATAGCTGCAATAGAGCATGTACAATAGAGCATACAGGAACAGTGTTGTCCATCCATTTACTGTCGACCAGACACCATGCGCCTGGGCAGTCAGTATGTCGGTTTTGCAATTTGGATATGTTACTAGTGATTAGTTAGTTATTTGAATTGTTGAATCCAAAGCCTTTCTGCAGCCAGATCGGGTGGTAAGTATGGTACGTATGTCTTGGGTTCATGTCTGTATGTTGTATAGGTGTGGTGCCGGTGGATCTTGTCTTCTACGCGTGTGTGGACCAAACACCTGTATACTGTTCCAGTGAGAGGTTTTAACAGTCGATAAATGTTCTTGTTATACTTCTGTGAAAGACATTCCCGTGTGCTTGTTCAACTCTGATATTTTGAAATGGCCATGAACAGTATTTGTATGAAAATAAAATTGAAATATTACCAATGTTGTGTTCACTTGTCTGATACATAATGTCTGTATTGGATCTATCATGCCTTCTAACATACTCTACCAACAGCGGTAAATCTCCAACTCAAATCCGATTACAGGATTATTATAGTATACATACCTGTGGGTAGCGGTGTAAACCTGGTGGGACTCCGGAGATCATGGACCCAACAACATGTATTTGATACAATACATCCTGACGTCACCACCCACCCACACACCCCTATCTACAGGGGCCTAAGGTGATCGTATATGCAGTAACAATATTGCCTCTGTGGAATACTGGTATATATAGGAACATGTAGCACAGGGTGTCCACAATTTTACAACAAATTAATCTTTATTTAATGTACATTAAGAACATTTACATACACCTCTGCAAAATCAAATAAACTGCCATTATCCTTGCTATACAACGTGTAATTCGTCATGCAGTGATTGTGAATAAGTACACTTTAATTTGGTATCACAAAAACCATCCCAGGTCAGTTTGTTAATTGTACAGAATGAGTTTTGTTAATTTTTACCTACGAAAACAATGGTAACTTCGTCGGTACACAACAGTACATAAATGAGTGTGGATGTAGCCTGGCATATGTTATATCTGTGGTGGTAACATTCAAGTTATTTTCTAAATGAATTAAGAAAGAAAACGTATATACATAGTACTGCCTGCCTACAATGGATAAAGTAACGGATTTGTTGCGATTGCATTTATTCGGTACATGATTTGTTCATTCTATGTAACGGATTAATTAAGATAAAATTGACCTCAAAGGTAACTGATTAATTCCGATTGTGCGTATACAAAAACAAGTGTTTTTTTGTATGCTTTCTTTGCTCATTTGCCATATCCTTTTGTGTCTGATGCTATTCGAGCTTCAAACGCTATATACCGTTCCTGGGTATAAACATGCATGTTTATGCAAGTAATGTAGCCGCTATCTGTTTGCAATTAATTTTATTAGGCCTATCCTAAATATGAAAGTATGTGAAGATTAATATAAAAAGCTAGTCCTGAATGAATAGGAAAATACTGGGGAAACTAAACACTCTGTGTGTATTAATTTGATCTTCCGATCCCATACATTCCCTTGGACAAAATGTGAGAATGAGTAAAAATATTTACTGTTTAGTGAAAATATCCCGGGATATCATGTATATCCTAAATAAATATATTCTAAATAATAATTGATTGAACATGTTGAACATGTAAGAAATAATATTTGTGTTATGTTCAAATGCATTTAGATATATTTAAGTTATCATTGAAATATTAATTACACGTGACCTGTGGAAAGAGATTTCTTTTTTTGTTATCGCAGATTCCATTGGAGTGACCTCCCTTAGATACTGAACCTTGAACGTGGACCCACTCTCAGCATTTTAACTATCTAACAATATGGAGCTCATGCCACTACGGCTGAACAAGGATGTTGAAGATATGGTTAAATCATCATTTGAAACAAATGTAAACATTTGATATTTAGTTCTATTAATAGCAGTTTACCACATGGTTACATCTAGGCGATACCGTTCTGTTCGGTTTTCGATCACTGGGTAGCTACTGATTGATTTTAATTTGATTATTATATTTTAGTCTAATAGTCGTTCGGTTAGAGTTTTTTTCAAACGACCCCAGCTTTTACCTATTTACAGTGTTATCACGAGAGAGATATAGTGTCGTTAAAGGCATACAAATACGGTCTGTTGACATTTTATGGTTAATTGTATTTGATTTGTGTATTGGGCAACAAGTTACATGTTCTGCATGCCAGAAAACAACACTACTGAAACTGAAGTAGAGGACACATCAGGAATTTGATGCGAGATCCATTGAGGACCAAGTAGTTTTGAGTAAATATTTCCAACTAAATCAATGGCTTAGAATGCTGTACACCAATAAATGGTTGGGCAAGTGGAGGAGATAGATGTCAAAGAGGGTGATTGTTTAATTTACGTATTTTTAGAGGGCGACAAGTTGAGTGGCAGAGCTCGCACCTGTTGTAAACAACTCACTCAGGAGTCATGCATAATGAAAACTATAGCTATGTTTACAAGAACGCAACATGCTTATCATATCCACGTATATTTATGACTTATCCTTTAAATGAATGTTGATTATTCAAAAGTATAAGTATGTCTAGAATTTCCGTGAAACGAAAACATTCTAGCCTTTAACATGTTTAGGTGTCATATTTTCGTGCACTTTCTCCGATGATTGGTAAACTAAAAAAAAACATAAATTTATGTGTAAATATGTATTAGAAAGAGTGTTATAATTATTGTATTTGATGCTGATTACAAGCTATTTTAACTAATCATCAGAGTAATTCATAATTGGGTCGGATTTGAACTGGATGTCTGAAAACGACAAATAATGGGTAGTTGTGTAGAAATCAAATGTATTTAATTGCAGTTAATAATCGATCGTTTTTACCATTAAATAGTCAACTATCTATGGTTGAAGGCATTTATATGTAAATTGATTCAATATTTATAATTTTTTTCTTTCCACAATTTATCAAATCACTTGTATTTTTGCACATTACAACATTAAATTGTAAAACAGTAAATATGTTCTTTCAATGCATTTTGTTGGTATGGAAACCATTTTTGAAAATGTATTAATAAAGCAAAATATGTAACTAAATAATTATTCATGTTGCTATTCATGGCATGCTAATGTATTCTTATTATGATTATTTTGATACCTGCCATGACCAAACAATGATAGTAAATTATTGTTATTTTTAATTTTTTTTAAATTGTAAAATTGGAAGTTTATGCTAATGAATTTAGAATTCTATGCATGTATGGATGAGTCACCCTCATTTATTATGGTTCATATTCTTGAAAAATAGTTCTAAATAGAGCCGTAGCTGGTTGCCATGGCAACTAATTCACTCCCAATTATTTCTTTTACAGAGAATAACCTCATTCAATATTTGTACACTACTTGTGAAATCTGATAAAGATATATCATTTGTATTTCATAAGTTAATCACAAGTTGCAGAAGTGAAAATTACATTCAAGTGATTTTGGACATCTTTTCCTGTATGCCAATGATTTAGAACTTTCAGTGAATTCATGTTTAGTATTTTAAAATTATTGGCTGTTTTGGCAACTGAAACATGCCTGAGATAACTGTCTCATCATAATAACATAATTCCATCATAATAACTAAGGTACTTTAGAAGTTATTGATCTATCCTTATGGATAGAATTCTGCAAAACTGTGATATAGTTTTATATCAAATATATAGTAAAAGTCAATGATAACCAAATATATTGAATTTTCCTATTTTGATCACCACTGGTTGCTATGGTAACTAGAAAAAAATATTTTAAAATAATATTAGAGATCCCATTTCTATCAACAAGACACGTGTGAAATATTTCACCCATAGGCGACTATATATTAATATGCATATATCTATAATTGCACAATGTACTGTTTTTTATTTTAACAAATTTATTCATGTATTCATTGTCAACAATGATATATTGATACAAAACATGTATGTATAGTACACAAATAATTACATCAACTGGTAAATCTACATGTGAACATCTTCTCGACAAGCAATGTCTATTATTGAGCAAAGAAATATAAAAAAATAAAGTTCACCTTGATTCATTTCTCTTTCTTTTGCAGAATTATTGGCAAATTACCACGGCATTGAAGAGGCATGGAAAAATAATTTATATTGGGCACACGTTTTATTAAAGCGTGCTCACGCTTTAATATGTTGTGCGCACGCTTTAAATAACTCGTGTGCACGCTTTAATAAGACATGAGCACGATTTAAATATTTTTGTTTTCCTTTAACAATGTGATAGCAAATATCTCAGTAATAAAATCATTATTAAAATACATACAAAATGACTATGAAAAATATTCATTGAACTACAAAGCACATAAAGTTCATGTTATTTAAAAAGTCGACTATTAACTACAGATTATTACTGTAGAAGTTTAATCTGTCATATTGCTATGACTGTTAGTAGTAACAGTGTGTGTCTCCTTTTAAATTTTGTTATCGGGGTTTAGAGCCGCTTTAAAAAAATGTAATTGGGGTTTAGAGCCGCTTTCAAGATTCTTTCACTTATATCACGGCTTGTCAGTTTACAACATTATATACACTTATATCATAAATTGTATTGTTTAGGGCAGGAGGAAACCTGCAACATCCATAGTGCTGAATGTTGCAGTAAACCTGCGAGCATCGGCTGGTACTGAAACGTCCAACAAACAGCATGCTTGTATCATTTGTATGAACAACTAGTTGATCGAATGTACAGTGATTATCCAGTATTCCGTGATTGATGAATATTACATATACATAATTTTATGGGAACTGATAAGTTCGAGACAGGTGCTGGTGCATATTCACCGATTCAACACCGTATTTTAAGTCATTTGAGAAATACATGAAAATATTTTACTTTCTCTTTTTATATTAATGGTAGAGCATTAATGCCATCACAATGGACCGATATTCTGGTGGAGTGACACCTCTTCACAAGTCTTTGCTTATGATATATTTTATATGATACAACAATAATTATAATGGACCAACACCCCACACCAGTGTGATACCTCTTCACAAGTTTTTGCTTATTAATACTGGTATCAATACATTATTTTATTGTTATATGACAGGCCATTAATGCCATTATAATGGATCAATTCCCCTACCAGTGCGACACCTCTTCACATTTCTTTGTTCATAATATCAATATATTATTTTCTTGTTATATGATAGACCGTTAATGCCATTATAATGGACTAACACCCCCACCAGTGTGACGCCTCTTCACAAGTCTTTGCTTTTAATATTAATGTATTATTTTATTGTTATATGACAGACCGTTAATGCCATTATAATAGATCAATTCCCCCAACAGTGTGACACCTCTTCACAAGTCGGCATATTTCTAAAATAATATCACTATTTTATTTTCTCTTTTTATATGGTAGAATAGCAATGCCATCATAATGGACCAATACCCCACCGAAGTGAGACACTTCTTGTCGAGTCTTGACCGCATTGGGACCAATCGTGAAAAACACATGTTCGCCTTTGTTCACGTGACTGACCGCCACAGCAGTGGCGGTGTCATGCCTCGTAGAACTCATCGCTGTGTCGGTGGGTAAGCTCAACCGAGAATAGCCTGAAGCCAATATGGCAAATCCTTTTATAATGCTGATACTTCCTCTCGAATTCATGAAAACCACGTTTAACCAGAACATGTACGTTCCCGACACTGGGGCCGTGAAATAGCCACTTGTCATATTGTATCCGTTCCCATCATTGTAATGGACCTCCTTGTACTTTAACAAGTAGGTGCTGTCGTTCTCCGTTTTTTGCGATGCCTGAAATCCCACGTTCATACCGACATTGTCTGAAACAAAAACAGGTTACAATGTCAGGTCTGCATGTAAAAGTCTTGATATATGCCACCTTAATATTCTTGGTCTGAAATGAAAAAGAAATTTGCATCGCATCTAACTGTACAAATCTAGATAGGCCTATGTGCCACACTATCATTCTTGCTCTGAAACGAAAAGTTTTATGATTTCATGTCTAAATGTAAATTAATTTGCTGGCTCCGTGGCGTAATGGTTAGAGCATCAGCCCGAATGCGGAAGGTTGTGGGTTCAATCCCTGGTCACGTCATACCAAAAGACGTTAAAAGATGGTACTTGTTGTTCCCCTGCTTGGCACTCGGCATTAAAGGGGTAAAGCAAGGACTGGTTGGCTCGGAGTCGGTATACTGTGTCTGAGTGGGGTATCCAGCTAACACTATAAAAACTGTTGAAAATCCAGACTAGTACAAGCAGTACATATGCATGCATGCATACGAGTGAAACAATCTTGAGTGGCTTTAAACCCTAAATCAACCAACAATCTAAATAACAATGTCTAGATATAATTCATTATAATTCTTGGTCTGAAGTGAAAAATGGTTTATGTCTCTTCTAAATTTAAAAATCTGTCGTGCCACATTATTTAATTTTTAACCCTCATCCTGTCGAAGGTCATGTGTTTCAGAGGACGCTGACCTAGCAAGAAGAGGGTTAAAGTGGCACGGTCATCTGTGTATAGGTCAAAGGTCACTAACAGGATCATTACATGTTCTGATGCAACCATCTTTCTCCGACAAATATACAAAAAAATCTCAATTATTTTTTTGCTAATCTAGAAATAGGTTTTGTACTTTTCCTAATTAATTACACCTCTGAACTGCTGAACACAATTCTGAATGTATAATGTAAACATATTTTGAAAACTAGTTCATTGATTGATAAATGTATTGAATATCAATAAAATCTCGATGTCGTTAAATATATGTTGTCATGGTAATTTATATATAATATATATTTCCATGTGGTAATTTGAGTTGTGTCTAGCAAAACTAGCTTTGGTGGTGTGCTTTCAAGATTAACTGAATCAAGTCCCAGTATATTTATTTGAACTGGGGAGTTTTCAAGATTATTTCGCTCACATTATGGTTTGTCCGTTTATGGCATGAGGAAACCTGCAACACCTTTGGGACTGAGCATTGCAGTAAACCTGTTAACATTGGCTGGTACTGATGAACTAAGGATGATAACTCTGTCCGTATCGTGATTTACTGGTATTAAATTTGTCGGCTCTATAAAATATGAAATAATTTGACAATTATTAGGTCTAGGAAAACACTGGAGGAGCATAATGGATAAATTTAATGTATTTTATTTTTGGTTGGAAATACATTTAAACATAAGGCAGTAGTTATTGAATTCCCTGGTTTGTGATTTTGTTTGTGATAACTTGGGCAGTCGAAAATACAAATAAATATAACTTGATATTTTATCCAGTTGGTTGGGTCCAATATAAAAATATATTATGAATGGTCGGTCAACAGAAAATAACTATTATTGATCAATATAATTGTCAATAATTGTTATAAACACCAGTACACATAAATTGTTCAGACATCAATGCACAATTAATTTCAAAGTACTGCTATATTAAAAAAAAAAAATATATATATATTTTTCAAAGAGGAAGAAATAGGTTTGGTGGATCTGTAAACCAGGGACTTAAATAGCTATGGCCTTAAAGGCATACAATCCCGAGTTTGTTTACATATTTCATGATCAAACATAATTTTACATGCAAGTACGTACGTTTGATGCGTCTGCACAAGAATATTGGGCAACCAGCTATTTTCCACATATCCCACTGGTTTTCAATATTTTAATATTCTTTAATATGTTACGTAGATATAATGGTACCTGTGGTTGTGAAAGGTTATTTTGACTGTGTTCAATTAGAGTTACCCTTCTTAGTCTATTAGACGATAGGAAATTGAAATATTGCAGTACATTATTTGGGTTTTACAGGAAATGTAAACTGCAATAGAATATTACGTATCCTACAGTGGTGAAAAGATATTTGGAGGTACAAAAGCAATTATATGTATGCTAAATAATTTTGAACTCCAATTTGGTCCAAAACGACAACTTAATCTGTGATTGTATGCTTTAAAGTAGGTAATCTATCATGCCCGTTATCATGTTTAATTTTATGCAATTGTATTTCACCCACAGTGAACCAGAATATATACACACCTATTTGTAGTGTCAGGTTCTTGCTAATTTTAGCCAAATCGTCCTTGACACGGCTGATGTTGAACCTTGTCAGCGAGTCCGATTTGCGAGCCTGCGATTGAACAGATGTGAAGTTTCCCTTCACCTGTTTTTCCAGAGACTCGATGTTCGTGAAAGCCTTCTGAACTTCTTCCTTGTTGGTTGCTGTAAGTGTCTGTATAGCAGTTATGTCCGCTTGAGTCTTCTTTCTTTCCAATTTCAGCTGCGTGGTCGACTCCTCCCGCCATTTTTCCAAATCTTGAACATCAGATATCGTCTTGTTCAACTGGAAGCTGATCTTCAGCAATTGAGTTTCGAGTTCTTTGTCCCGAGGAGGTGGCTTGACTTCAGGTTTTGGCGTGGTTGTTGGTTGTGGTGGTGGTGGCGGTGTTGGCTTATCGGCAGCTATTAGACGAGCGACGTCGGCTTTCAGCAAAGCTATTTCCGTGCGGTCCGGAAGCTGTTGCTGATCTTTCTTCATCAAGGCAATGTCGGTCAGCAGCGATCTGAAATCGTCCCTCAACGATTTCAACTCAGCCTTGACGCTGACCAACTCGTCTTTTTTTACCGTCAACTGGGCCAAGACACTCGACAGTTGGTTGCGGTTTGAATTCACATCCACACGTAAATTTTGTACCACTTTGTCCAACACACTTACGTGTCTAGCAAGATTAGAAGTGCCCACGTTGTTGGTGACGGTGCCTTGATTGATTGGTATTAATACTCCTAAAGTCATCGGAAAGACAACTGCCAAAACAACCGCGATAGTATGTGTCATTTCTGAAGTAAACGTACATGTAGATGTACATATGTTTTCGTCAGGAAATATATTGTCCTCGTCACATGTTCAACCTGTGCGGGCGGTACGTGTAAACACAATCTGAATATTGCTTCATATATTATATTCCTATATCACAATATTGTCTTCAGATCTGAAATTTCATGTCATAAATGCGAAAGACGAGAATCTTATTAATGACATTTTCCATTTTCTTCAGCCATGTTTTCACAACTGCTTTTCAGTGCAATAAAGATGAAGAATAATTATGCATTCCATGGGCATGTGCGATACCGTGGCTCCTACCAGAACGTTCCTGGAATTAAACGACACCTCTGGAACTCGTATCAAACATGATACCGTGATCAATACAAAATTAATATCGATTCTGTGGTATACTCTGCCAGATCATGTGCACAGGTATTATGCAGTTATTATCAAGTGTTTTTATTATTCCAAGGACAACCGATCCAAATGTGAATATATAGAATCTCACCTGAGTGTCTTGATATCATTGTTATTCTACGAGTTGATAAAAGTAATGAGAAGATGAGGGTCGTCTTTTTTTAGTCGTTTTAAACTCATACTCAACTCAAGGTTTTGTTCACATGAATTCCCAGATAATATTTTAGCTTGAACATGAAATCGACTCAAAATATTTTGTAGTCTTATGGCCAGATTCCGCAAGCCGAGTTGCGCAATTTTGCATTCCGTTAAATACAAAAACACTCCTTATACAGACATACAAAATCAAACACTTTATTGGACTTAATATTAACATAAATATATACATCAGAGAATGTATGTATGTCTTCTACATAGATATATATATAATATATACAACTATATTATGCATGATATACAATTATCACTTTTGTATTGTTGTATGCTCTTTCTATTTATTTCAATGTTCAAAGTACATTCTGGTTTTGCATTGAACACAAAGGCATGCTGTAATTTGATACAGGAGTTCTTCCATTGGTGATTGCTATGTAATGTCATAAAATCTACAATATAAAATACCCAAGCACTAGAAATGCCATTCCATATTTTTTTTATTTCATGATTTTCTTTATGTACTTGGAACCAAAGGCCAAGAAATTGTTTGGATTTCTGCTCAACAGCATTTTTCGGTGAAAGACAAACATTACTATAATCATGGTTTATTCAAATTTGTGGTGTAATGAGGGCGTTATAATGAGGTAACTATTCATTTTTTTATTTAATATTTTCAAGAAAGTGTCATAATAATCTAATCCATTCAACGCCCTTTCTTTTTCTTTCCAATCACAACCATCATAACAACTACCATAATTACCCTAATAATTAAAACCCTCTAAATTAATCACATACCAAAAATATCGACACCTAAAAATACGATTTTTTTTCAAAGTTTTCAAAAATATATATATTTTTTAAAACCTATCATTTATTTATCATTTCATTTACAACCATATTTTCTACCTTAATTGGGTTGTCCCTAATTATATGAACACCAATCATTTTTTATTTTCGTATTTTTCTAAAAATTTGAATGGCCACACATTATTTTCTCTTTATCTGATCCGCTTCCTTATCTACCTATTATAAGATATCATAATTCTTATTAGGGTAATTACAGTACATGTATATGCTTCTTAAAGATTGTTTGACACATCCTCTGGAACTGATTTGTCTATATTCCAATCTTGCCCCTTCTTGTAGAACAAATAACTGATCACTTATATAATGGCCATGCCAATCAACATTGCAGTATATAAATTAGTTCCTATCATAAACAGATATAATGGGTTTTTTTTCTCAGTTTCTGTAGTATTTTTTTCACTCCACTTTTCCAAAAGATAATTCAAAATTTTAAAAACTTAAATTGTCTTCAAAACCTTTGATAATGAAAACAGATTTGTACATGGACGTGAATTTGTATTATGGCAGCAAAGTTTGTTTTCCTCCAATTTTTTGTTGTTGTGTGAATTGGTCAAATAAAAGCAGATAACTGGCATGGTGTAAAACAAAATTAGTAGTCACTAATGGAAAACACTCTGCTTCCCATTTACGACTGGTCCAGTGATTAAATGAGTTACAATGCTTGGTTACCATTGAATTCTTGAAACATATACTAGTTACATAAACAGAACTTGCGACTAAACCTACACCATAACCACATAGCCCTCCGAAGACTTTATAATGATCAAGCTCTAGTGCACCTCGAAATAATACTAGTCATGCACAAACAAAAATTACCTTCCTGGCTTGTACAATTTGTGTTAAATACAGCATTGACCCATAATTAAAACATCTGGTGTAAATTTTCTATCAGCAACAAAAAAAATTTAGAAGAGAACTGCACAAACACGAAATTGGCACATTTTAACATGTTTAAAATGATCAGGGAAACAAATCATCCATAACAAAACAAAAAGATTGGTTCAAATAAACAGTCAAGATCAGAATTGTTCTTAATTATTATCTGTTCACCAAAACAAAAAAATTTGGTTCAAATAAACAGTCATGATCAGAATTATTCTTCATTGTTAATTATCATTGATTTGATTCTTGGAAGTACATGCAAAACTACCACCATAAATAGTCAATTCGTCACAGACTACAAAATGTCAATAATGGCACGACATCTTAAATTTGTTTAGATACAAATCTAACCAATGATTGTTTCAGGTTCAAACTCAACAGCGCCTCCTCACGATCAGAAAGGTTCCAAACTTAGAACATCTTCTCAATGTCTAGCCAATAATCCATAAACTGATTCCATACAATTCTCTCGCCCCTGATCCCCATTCCAAGTTAAAATAACCATTGGATAAATTATTCACACTCCATGGCTAAGAATGCTGCACAATGGGGCCGTTAAAGGGGCCACAACTAGACAGTACACGTTATCACAAGCCAACCATAACAAGGTGAATCCCAGTACTTTAGCAAACAATACTCTACGGACAAGTGCGTAGTCTATTAATCACATTCCTCATTCGAGGGTTCCAATATTTATTGTATTTTATTTATTTAAATTGAGGTTTAGATCCCTTTTCCAAGATTATTTCACTCACAGCCGTCATTTATTAGACCCACACAAAATGTAGCTCATGGGCCCCAAAACTAAAGATCTTCCCATATTTAGGCCAATGGGCATAAATTCGGATTTAATATTCTCCCATGTGTATAGGTCAGTGTAGTCTTCAACGCGTGGCATATAAAACAATGGATCATTCCGAAATTAAATCCAAATCTTGGGCCTAAGTTTCTTTTTCAAAAGTGTTTTTTCTGTAATTAATCCCTTAGGCTAAATACGGGAACTTCCACTATGAAAAATTCAATATTGTACGTATCGATTTTTCTGTGTATGTTATTGGGCATCTTTGGATATATATTGACCATAAAAGGAATAAATAAAGGTAACATTTACACAGTAAATGAGCATGGAAGACGTTCACAACTAGTTTTCCATACTCTTTAGCAACTATTATACCAGTAATACAGAGCCCATAGTTGGTGCTACAGAATTGCCTGCATTCCAGTGTAATCACAGTTAATAGTATATGTATATTGGTGCATCATAGCAACTAAGCATAGTGCAAAAGCAGTAATCAACAAAATTGTAATTCCGCTTGTGTTCTTCTGTGGTAAAACAAATATTCGTAATCATCCGTTCCATGGCTCATCCTAGAAAGAAATTCTCATCCTGTCTCAATTATTTCGAATTATTTTTGGCATAAAGAGTAATCAGTTTCAAAATCATCTTCAGGTATTGCACAGAAACAAATTTACCAAAATGAGTGAATTATTGTTTTACATTGATTTTCATTGCTGATGTCCGTAACACTGTCCTGCAATAATTGAAAAAATGACACGATTAGCAGGGGCAGACAACTCATTTCAGATTGCAAGGATTATCTCCACTTGGTTAAAGTTGACATCAAACTTGAATAAAATACTAGTATAGAGTTACTGTTTTACTTCACAGCAGGAATCTTTCACCCATACATAACGATAATGTACTGAAGAACATCTGAAACAATTTTCGTTCAATTTGGCCTATTTTCTTTATCAATTTTATTAAGTAAAACATACCCATTTTGATACTGCTAAACATCCCTGCAGGAATATTTCTAGGAATACAACTCTTGAGTCCATTTTTCAATTCCAAGAACAAGACCCTCCAATGAAATCATGTAGTTTTACAACAAACATGGCATTGATGCAAATTGTCAACTTAAATATAGCAAACCTTTGGTTCTTTCAATACCAATACCCATACACGAGGGTTACTTTAAAAAAAAAAAAGAAGATTAGTTTGGGTTAGGGCATAGTTCTCTCCTATTTAGGTTGGTGATGGGACAGAATTGTGTAGTCGAGCGTGACTGGGTCGTACTGGTAGTCCGGGCTTAATTTTCTGGAAATTACATCATTTCCCCCGATTTATTATTATTATTTTTTAAATTGGGGCTTTCAGGATTCTTTCACTTATATCATGTCTGTATAGGGCAGGAGGAAACCCACAACATCCATAGCCCCGAATGTTGCAGTACCCTCATACTACAGTACAACCCTAATGTCAAAAACAGGCCAAGGATGCTAGTCATTGTCAGCAGCAACCCAAAAGTAACACCACAGTAACCATTGTAACTACTAAACAGTAACAAATAGAATTGTTGTAAGTTTTGCAGGTACTTCAAGAAGGCAGTTGCTTACAAGACAGGAATGTTCTTGCTTTTGAACATCAGATTTACACATGATCAGATTTACACATCCACCAACTTTCTTCACAGATAGCGATGTTTACGTGAAATGTTTATTACGACACTAGTTGCCACATCATATAGGTAAATAGTTTCAAAATTAAATTGCAAACAGACTAAGAATTAAAAAGTCAGGAATATTAAAATTACTAAATATATTGATCCAATGAAATATAAAATCCAAGTTAAATCTAAACACAATGAAATCTGCAACAGCATCAGACACCTGCTGTTAAACATAGTTTAACCCTCTCCCTGCTGGATTAGGCACAGGTAATGCTCTGTAGAGCATCTCTGGTTGCCTGCAGCAGTCAGAGGGTTAAACTGATTCAGACCCAACATCACATCTACAAAGCAGATACCAAGTAATCGACAGACACCAAGTAATCGATAGATACCGAGTAATCGCCAAGCATCCAAAAGCATTTCCAAAAGTACTACAAAGTGATTGTCTTTGCCAAGTGGAAATTTAAAAACAAACAAATAACACTGTCAGCATTCAAATTGTTAATATAGAAAGACAAAGATATTCACTTCATGATGCTACTAGTACAGTAGTACTAGTAATCTCTTAATAGCTCTTCTGGTCAAGAATCTTCAGAAGCCGATGAAAGATCCCAGAAGATTTACATCTAGAACAAATCCAGACTGCCCTCAATTTTAATCCTTTTCCTGCTGGACGTAACCATACATGCCCCACATTAAATTTTGATTGATTCCAGCAGGGAGAAGGTTAAAGCAAACAACAAGACTATTTCAAGGCAAGAGGATCCCACACTCCAGTTGTACAGTACACACACACAGGAAGATAAATGGTTTCAGTCCCAACATGTGTACAACATTCACTCCAAGTCTTAATATCACAGCTAAGACAGTTGACGATATATATAGATATAATATGTGTGTATATATAGTTGAAGGCTCTGAAATTCGCTTTGACATCTCTCCATATACGCGAGTGAGTTATTGTTTTTGTTTTATGTCAGCTGTGTCTGTGAGGAAATTACTTAATATTCCTACAATAGGCTGATCAGAACTAATATCTGTATATATTAAATTCAAGATCATATCCAGGGTGAAGGGCTCAGGATAGGTCAAAATAAATCTGGAATCAAACTTTAAATCATTGACTAGTAATAACTCAAAATTGCTTTTACAACATGGGGCACAATCAAATCAAATTATAAAACTAATTTTTGTATAGTGATTGTTATTAAAAGCCGCTCAAGTGATTTTGAATTGCTCATCGAGGCAGATCAAGTCGTTGAATACTGAACACACATTTCACATCAAAGATCCTAATAGCAAGGCAATTATGTGAAATATGTTTACAACCAACACATCATCTTCCAGGGTATTGTTTCATGAAGCTCTCTAATTCACTATGGTACCATAGTGCTCTCGTTAGTGCACGATCCCCATGTTTTTTGTTGTTGTTTTTTTTTGATTGGGGTTTTAAGTCGCTTTCAAGATTCTTTCACTTATATCACGACTTGTCAGTTTAGGGCAGGAG
>JAUTBT010016603.1:0-22224 GCA_032361225.1 Lepetodrilus schrolli
CATCCTTGGTCTTGTCAGTACCAGCCGATGCTCGCAGGTTTACTGCAACATTCAGTGCTACAGATGTTGCAGGTTTCATCCTTATCATTATTTGATATATATATTTACTATCTTGCAAGTAAATATTAGTAAAGACTGCAGCAATAAAGTTCCTTTAACCTGTAAGGATGAAAGTTCTTTGTTGCACTGTTATTCTACTATTGTACATAATTCAATGATCAACTGATATGAGAAGATCATGCACCAACTAAAAAGTCAAGAAAAACCTTGCAGTTGCTGCTGTCAAAAATAATTTCATTTTTTCCACCCTTTGTTTTGTTCTAACTCGATATCTAGTTGGGATCAGACTTTAACCTACTGGTAATTCACAGGACTGTCTTGGTTAATGGCCATTTTGGCCGCCCACTCGCTGTATCAAACAAATTACATCTATATCGGTAGACAACTACATTACTATGCGTACTTGCTAGTACACTATGAGAAGGAGGTATGTTAATATATGGCAGCCAGTGCAACAACAACAACATATATTGTTCCTTCTAACCATGGGATTCAGCAATCTACATGAAGACGCATAGATCGTAATAAGCATGCGACTACTATTTGACTAGTATTGCCTTGTGGTGCTGCTTGATGGGCAAGTTATGGGCATTTAAGGTTCCCACTGTTCTTTATGGCTTTTTCTGGCCTGGCATCTATGGAGGGCAGGGTATGACAGGTGAATCGCTCGCTGGGCCTTGGTTCTGCATACTTTGCAGATCATTACCCAGAGAGTAATGGTAGCCAGGAATAGGTGTGGACCAGAGAATAGAACAACATGTATGTCTTTGATGTGATGACCTACACTCTGCGGTTTACATTGGACAAATATGTTTAATAAAATTGGATTTAATAACAGACTGGTGTGGTTAGCTTTAAATTAGTTAGTGTTATATAATAATGGGTTCTGTCCCAAGTTAGCCGACAGCTAGTTTGAGATCTGATGGATCTAATGCAGTTTATGATGAGATTAGCATTGACGGTCGTATTTTTCGTATTTTTCCAAACAATTATCAACCCACTACCCTACCAAGCCGTCAGATAATATCTGCCCAATTCTATCTCACTATTGTAACCAGGGAGAGGCAACCTGTTATATTAATATTATTATTAATAATAATAATAATAATGATGATGATGTTGTAACTCCAGCCACGAGAGTTCAGTTACACAATCCATCCCACCTACTCACCCAAATCTCACCAATATCCCTACCTATTCGCACCATCTAACCCACTGCTATCCCCACTGTCTTGCCGTATCTCGTCCATATTCATCAACATCCATCAATAATATATCCTTCTAATGTTCTCCATATTCTGCCAATTTGCCTCAATCCATCACCTACCTTTCCAATGCAATACCTTGCATACTACCCCCAGCCCTTACCTAGTCACCCTACACTTCTACCTCCAAATGTCCCACCCACTAAACCCAACACCTACACCCCTCCCTCCAAATGTCCCACCAACTAAACCCAACCCCTACACTTCTACCTCCAAATGTCCCATGAACTAAACCAAACACCTATGCCCCTACCTTCAAATGACCCACCCACTAAACCCAACATCTCGTATCTCCACTACAAATGACCCACCCACTAAACTCACCCCACCCCCCCTCCCCACCCCCATCATCACCTGCTCTCCCTCCCACATTTTTTTATATTTTGGTTGAATCTCTCCCCATAATGTGCATCTAATCTCCCCCCCCCCCCCATGAGATGGTTTCCGTCCATCCCATCTCATACTCTTAGCTCTTCCTTATCCTTGTTGTGACAAGTCTTGACACTGCTTCGGGCTGTTTGCCTATGGTATTCATTTACAATGCAGAACTTACATCATACAAACACAATATTAGCTGCCATACAAATGAACTAATAGATAAGTTATGCCCCCAGGGTTCCAGGGATCTCATTTGGGATATGTAAAGAATGTATGGGGCGAGATTTGAAAGAGATGAGATTTAATTGAAGGCATTCGGAGGAGATTTCACCCCTGTGCAGTGAGGCAGTGTTTTTTCAAGCTTGCGATAATATTATGCATGCACATAATGCGGGATTATTCTTAAATGCTGTAATAATTTACGTAGCTTAATGATGTTTTTGTGTTCAGCGCTTTGCATAAAGTTTTCTAATTGTGCGAGATTTAGATGTTTTGAGAAAATAATCTCAGAAATCGTAGAAGTTTGCAATTTTGCGCGAGCTTTGAGACATAATGTTCACAATTCTGAAGCTTTTTAACAATTATAATCTGTGTTTTAATCCCAGATTTATTAATCCTCCTGGTTTGCATGGAGCTGGATATCTCGTGCTTGGAGCGGTTACATTACAAGCGTTTGCTGACTGACTGTAGCTCGTGATTGAGATGAGATGGTGGCGATAACACCTGTTGTGCCGTGTCAGACTGGCGGTCTGCTAATTGTGGGAGGATAATTCTAGGATTACCGTGACTAAGTTCCTCCTGCCCTGCTGCACAGCAATAATGAGGCAGGAGGACGGCGACGGTTGGGACGTCTTCACTGGGGTATCACGGACACAAGCCCCAGTAAAATGTATTTTAAGATTGTTTTTCTTCTTCTGTTTGTCGTGTTTCTTATGGGGCAGTGGGCAACCTTGCTCCTGCTTGAGTACTTGTATCATAGATAGGATAGACCAGCAGTAATAAAATTTGTCACGGCTTTGGTCAGCAGACAGGTGGGGTCCTTCACGTCACGTGGATCTGTCATGTCACGCAACTGCAGGGTTATGCAGGGTCTGGCAGATATTATTATTCCCCCTTGATATGATACAGTGGTGGAGTTGATCAGAGGTCTCCGTAGTGTTGTGGGCGGTGACATACAGTGTGAAGTGGTCAACCTCACCTGTGGCTGGCTGGACTGGCTGGACACACACACACTCTCTCTACGCACACGTCCAAAACTACATTGACCAGGTCCCAGGTAGACCAGGTAGTTATTAGCCTTTTGACCTCAGCAGTGCCATCTAGTGTTAAGTGGAGGGGGTCAGAGTGGGTTGGATTGGACCAGTCCCCAAGCGTGTGTGTGTGTGTGCGTGCGAGAACGAGATAGCCGCGAGCTCACAGAGACCGTAGTAGACCCATGTGTGTCGGTCGGCCGTTCAGACTGCAGTGGGGGTGCAGATCTCTTCTGCTACTGCTGCTGTCAGGCTTCCCAGTCTCTCACAGCCTTTACCTCTTATCAAATGACGGCAGCCATTTGCACAGCAGCTAGCTAGCTCTCCCTCTAGTTCTCTCTCTCTTCCTACCTTCCAGCTACCTCTCTCTCTCTCCCCTCCTTCTCTTCCTCCCAGTAGGCGAGAGTGATGTAAATTACTCTTCTATCAGTGAGGAGGGATTGAGGCACAGAGGAGCCTGTGGATTGGGCCTGCACACTCAACTTTTAGAAAAGTTGCTTGGAAAGTTTGTAAAAGTTGTGCTCGCATCCGTATACCAACTCAGATCTGAGGATTGACTACCGGGAATAACTTTGAAAGGATTTTACCTCATGAAGAATTTTTTAATGGGAAAAAAAAGGATGATTTGCTTTTGAAGCTGTTTTTCTTTTTTAATCTAGGATGTATACAATGTTTTGGATGTATGACAGATAAACCTGTGAAGTGTCAGGTCTGTTACGTGAAAGTTGGATGTTTACTTACGTGGCGGATATGGTCGAATTTACGAAGATGTGTTCAGATCTGGATATGACCAGAGAGGAAGTATGGGCTAGCTCTACGTTGTACCTTAACGTGTAGACCCATCCATGCCTGAGACGGGAAATATTCTATTCTCTCATCTGTTGTTTCTCATCTCGGAGTTTCTCTTCTCGCCTCGGCTGTATTGTGATGGATTTCATGATTTTAAAGGTGAGATAACACAAACTATCCAGCATTATAATTTCCTCCATGTTTTTCATCTCCCCACATGCATGCATTATATTTCATTTTCTTATCGATATCTTCGCCCTTTTTTAAACTTTAGCATTCACCTACAAGGTTATCAAGTCTCGCTGGATATTTTTCCCATACAATAAAAGAAAAATTTGTTAATTTAATCTTTTTGAGGGGAAATGGAAGCCTGATGGATTTTGCTGTTTTCCCAAGGATATTATACGAAGAGTTTTTTAAAGACGTTTTCTGAAACAATTTTTCTTTCTTATTTGTTAGTGCAAACAAATGGCTTTATTAAGTTAACTATAAAACTAAATTGGTTTTAGTTGGTTGTAATCCAGTATTTTAAAATACTTTGTAAGTGTTAATAAGGTGTAGTTGTATAGATATCAATCTGTACATACATTCATGAATTACCATTGTCATTTCTGATTTCACAATAGGATATGCAAATATTACTGCAGCATTACCAAAGACTACTATAATGCCACTAACTGATAATATGACACTCAATGCTTATCTTTATACATTTATAATCCAGTTTAGGTCAACAGAGAAGGGTTATGGTTTAATGGTGGGGACTTAAGACGGGTGTTATTATGGTTTAGTGGAGGAGTGACACAGCCAAGACTCTTCGCTATAGGAAGTGCTGTATCGAATGCAAACAGATTTTCCCCATGAAAAAAATAAATCAATAATCGTCGTGGGATGAATGAATGGAAAGGGAGCTTTAATGGTCATGTGACAAGGTACAAGAATGTTGATTTAAAGGAGGATAGTAGTGACCTCTACTGGATATTTGAGTGGACATTGTATGCTAATATATGACAGATTGCATAACCATAGCATTACCACTATTTATGTATGCGTGGAAGATGGCTTATCTTGAATTGTAAAATATTATTTCTATCTTGTAATTTGGTGAATATTACTCTTTAATAATGTGATGAATATTACCAGGGAATATGTTCAGATCCAGTCTCAATATAATCCATTTCAACAAGAGCATATGACAGAGAGCTTTTCAGATTATATTATGAATAATCAGCGCTAAGCAATGTATAATTTGATTGATTATTTATTGATTGATTATTATATTCTTTTGATCTTTCAAGATATGTACAGCTGATTCTTACTTGGGATTAGTGATAGAATAACTGGGTTGATAGTGAAATGCAGGGCTGTTACATGTGGATATACAGTACATAACGCAGTAGGCCAGCAGAGAGGGTTGTCGCCCACCAAACCTACAGTCCGAGTTCTATGATTACAGTTACATATTGGTGTCCATAGTGCAGCAGATAGGGTGTTTTCCCATCCTACTTATGTACCAAGTTCTGTGATTGTATAATGAATGAAATAGTGCAACAGATAGGGTGTTTTCCCATCCTATTTATGTACCAAGTTCTGTGATTGTATAATGAATGAAATAGTGCATCAGATAGGGTGTTTTCCCATCCTACTTATGTACCAAGTTCTATGATTGTATAATGAATGAAATAGTGCAGTAGATAGGGTTTCACTGTCACACCTATGGCCCATGTTCTATGATTGTATTATGAATTAAATTTTGCAGTAGATATGGTTTTGCTGTCACATCTATGATTCAAGTTCTATGATTATGGGTTGGATAAAGTAGGGCAGTGGAATGTTCCCAATCATGCTTTTGGTGTCTTGAGTTATATGGTTACATGACATATAGGAAAGTGCAGTAGATAGGGTTCCACTGTCACACCTATGATCTGAGTTCTATGATTACACAATAGATGGTGTTGTGAAAAATGAAAAAGATAGTGTTCATGATGTGAGTTCTATGATTACACAGTAGATCATGTTTTGCAAAAAGAAATAGTGTTTGTGGTCAGAGTTCTATGATTACACAATAGATGGGTGTTGTACAGCAGATAGAATGTTTGTGGTCAGAGTTCTATGATTACACAATAGATGGGTGTTGTACAGCAGATAGAATGTTTGTGGTCCGAGTTCTATGATTACACAATAGATGGGCGTTGTACAGCAGATAGAATGTTTGTGGTCCGAGTTCATACATTCCACAATATACCAAGTAGTGCAACAGATAGTGTTTTCTATCACACCTAGGGTCCGAGTTCTATTATCAATCCTAGTATTCAATCCTGGACCCCCCCCTTCCACAGAGTGATCATAGCACTATGAGAGTCATTACTACAATACATTTACACGATGTTGCAATTCTGGTAGCTCTATGATTGTTACGTGGAAAGGAACACTAGCACGTCTCCACCCATAGGTCTATGATCCCGCCTACAGTCCTACTATCTTACCTACAATCTCAGAATGTGTTCATTGTATTACGAGCAGCTGTTGTTCTCGACAGTTTGCCTTTATTGAATATCTGCATGGTAACAGCCGTGGTAGCAGTCACCGGGAATTAGCTGCTGCAGCAATCAGTGAATATCAATATAGCTTAATGTCTGTATAAATACTTCCCGCACTTCAACAGTTAGTATTTCTATATTAAATTTGCATTGTGATTGTATTGAGATGGTTATCAGTTTGCTCCAATATTTCAATGGATTTAAAGACTCCCCTGGGAGTTCAATGTTAAATGTTTGAAAGTTTCTAAGCAGATATTATTAAAAAGATTATTCTAATGGTTTAATTAGCTTATTTAGCCTGAGGGTACACCACTTTTAATAGCTTTGTGTGCATATGTTATGTAGCAATGGTGGACACAGATGGGACTAATGCATTGGTATGCTTTTCATGGGAGGAAAAATCAGCTGATTTGTTTATGATTATCTGTTTGTAGACATTTATTAACGTATTGTTTAATGATCCATTTTGCACTATTGTTAGAGGACATGCCACAATGCCAACAAATATATGTAGAATACGTGATGACCTTGAATGGTCACCATGACCTCATATCCAAGCCAAATCAATTTCTTAATTGACTAATTGGCCAGTATCTACAATTTTATTATAATAGTGGTGTCTTGAATGCTGGAATGAAATATTTATTATTTTGATGTAGGCACACCATGATTCCAATTACAAACTTTTATCGACCATCTTCATTAAGATATTACATTTAAAGGATTTTAATCACTCGATGAAAGATATAAGATAATGCATTCAATATTTTTTTTTTAAAACATAAACACATTTTAAAGCCATTTGCCATATTATTATTTCTTTCTATTATCTCAATAAGATTAGGTTGCCTCGAAAACCAACTATTTTGTCACTTTTATATCAGCTAAACATGCAATGTATGACATTCAAAATTCTCATCAACTTTGCTAGCTAACCGTCATGTAAATATCACTACAGTGTAAGCATAACCGTTCATTGAACGCCAGAGCCTTTGGTTCTATGTTTATAATATCCATCATTAACATCCACCAAGTTTAATCATACACTGTATTTGATGCAATATTTATTGGACAATTATTATATTAATAGTCACACCCTATTTAATCCTGAAGAGGGGTACAACTGTTTCATCTTCTCCTGGTTTGAATTAAAGATGGTATTATCGAAATTGGGCAGAATCTTACGCAAGGAGCAGACATATATCTGATGAAGCAAGGTTATTTATTGTTGACTGCTAGAGCTGAAGAGAAGCAGGTTTGTTGTTGCTGTGGGCACATCGTGTGGGCACATCGCATGGGCACATCGCGTGGGCACATCATGTGGGCACATTGCATGGGCACATCACATGGGCACATCATGTTGGCACATCCCATCGGCACATCTCATCGGCACATCCCGTCGGCACATCGTGTCGGCACATCGCTTCGGCAGAGTTTGCGGAAATGTCGTTAATCAGTTGCTCTTCTTTGTCATAAGTCCTGAACTGAACAATAGGAAGCTGTGGTTAGCCACAGGAAACAGATTTCATAATGATGTGGGTTTTTTTAACCTCTAAACATATTGTTGGAAGATAATTGGATGTTTTGAGTTTTTTCTTCTTTTTTTTTCTGCTCTTGATCGATCTAGAGAATCATGTTTTTATTTGTGAAAGGAATTATTAGTTTCAAGGTAAATAGCATGTTTTAATGATATATGTAGTCTTAGAGAATGATGGATTTAAATCAATTACGATTTGTGTACATTTAACGCTTTTTTAAACAAAAATTTCGTCCTGTGTGTGTGTCAGACATTAATTTCTTACTGACAGTACATACCTTAACCCACAGGCTTCAAAATAAGTAATCGTACGTTTGAAATGCAGATTCCAATGATAAAACCATGTAGGTGTTTGAAGTGTTGAAGCTTGCAAAAAAAAGTAACCAATCGTTTGAAATCCAAATTCCGATGATAAAACCGTGTAAGTATTTGAAGCGGCGAGAATTTCATCGTTTTCTATTCTTCAGAGATGAAAGGGACTTCTAGGGAGGATTGTATTAACACACCGTGGTATCATTAGCTCCCGGAGCTGCCGAGTACCACACTACAACAGTTAGCAGCCTTGTACCAAAACCCCATGTTCCCTAGCCCAAGTCAAAACAAAACATAAGCTTTGAACTTGCCAAGTGCAAGATTGTGTTTGATGTGATCTATGTGTTGTTGCTTTGGTTTTGAAGTCCGGGGCTCTGATCAAACTGTGGCTGATTAGAGCCCACCTTGGCCCCGAAAAATACACCCTCATCTCTTCAGGATGGACAGGCGGGGAAAGTAGTTTCTGCCATTAAGTTTGGGTGTACATCATGAGTTGACGTGGCTGTACTCACTGTCCAGTTTTGACTAACTGGTAAAAACTGTAATGTCCAGATAGAGTGGGTTGTATTTGGTAATGGAAATCTTGTGTGCTGATATTTTTGCCACTGAGAAGCATATCTCTTCAAAGAGTTTATCTCATTTAAAAGCTTTTGAGCTGTGGTTACTCCAAAAATCTCCAGACCGATTCTCTCTGAGCAAATATACGTCTTTGTTTGCATCTAAAAATACTGTCTGGAAAGGAGAAAGAAATGAGCATATGTCTCTGTTTCAACAAGGAACTGCGACAATGTTATGAATCAATAACATTGGTTTACTTCACAAGTTTGTAGATGTACGCGATCAACTCGATGGAAAGTGCATCTCTTCGGAGACTGTGGAGAAAAACGTACTCAACTAATATATGACCCATCCATAACAAGGTCTGGCTAATACCATATTTTTCTGTTTATTGATGAAAAAAAATAATCACTTTCACTCCTATGTATTTACGCATCACTGAGCTAAAATTGAAAGTATTTTTTGGTGTTTTTAAAAAGAAATTTCATAATACGTAGATATGGAATGTTAGCAGTGTATATAGATAGAACATTTCTCAGTATATATAATTTCTCAGCTCTAAATTAATAGTTCTTATTTGGTTTTATTGAAAATAAATATATATATATATATATAATTTATTAAAAGTAATTATGTATATTATTAATATACAAGTTATAGATGTGTAAAACAATGAATAGAAAAATGC
Source organism: Lepetodrilus schrolli (assembly GCA_032361225.1). Classification (NCBI taxonomy): domain Eukaryota; kingdom Metazoa; phylum Mollusca; class Gastropoda; order Lepetellida; family Lepetodrilidae; genus Lepetodrilus; species Lepetodrilus schrolli. The sequence continues at coordinate 9,378 of JAUTBT010016603.1, forward strand.
AATGAACAATACAATAACCATAGATGAAGAATACAATAATGTAGATGAACCATACAAAAATGTAGATGAATAATGTAGATGAACAATACAATAATGAACAATACAATAATGTAGATGAACAATGTAGATGAACAATACAATAATGAACAATACAATAATGTAGATGAACAATACAATAATGAACAATACAATAATGTAGATGAACAATACAATAATGTATATGAACAATACAATAATGTAGATGAACAATACAATAATGTAAATGTAGATGAACAATACAATAATGAAAAATACAATAATGTAGATGAACAATGTAGATGAACAATACAATAATGTAGATGAACAATACAATAATGTAGATACTAAAACTGCTGCTCAATTCCTTGTTGAATTCATAACAGTGGTACCCATGTAGGTCATTCAGAACTTCCTAGAGATCCCTATCTACCTCTCTATCTGGCAGAGGTGTGTTTTCGTTAGGATCCCGTATCCCCTTTCTCGAATAAAAAATAGCCCCAAGGCCTCGCACAAATCTCATTACATATGTAGGCAGGGGGAGAAGAAAGAATATAAAAAACTGAGCCCAACACACGCACATAGGACTGTGCTGTTAGACGTGAGACAGGAGACGTGAGACAGTACTTGTGAGACAGGCTGATGGATGGGAAGTCTGGGACCAAGGGCTTCTCAACTTTATAACCTTTTCTAATATTTTCAAACTTGAGGTTTTGAACATCTGGAGAAAGCACTTGCAGGAAGATGGAGTTGGTCTGGGGTGGGGTGTGTGGGGTGTTGTGTGGGGGGAGTGAGATGATGATGGGATGCTCCAGATAGGAAGTATGTAGTGAAATAAGAAAGATTTTGATTGCCTCATTCTTGCAATTTTGTAAATGTTTAATTTAAGTGAAGAACTGACAGATCTTGGCTGTGTGTGTGTGTGTGTGTGTGTGTGTGTGTGTGCATGCATGTGTGTGTGTGCGCGTGTGTATCTGTGTGTGTTTGCATTTATGTGTATGCTGAAAAAAACAGGAAGGAGCTGTAAATTTACGTAATTTTTTATTGCAAATTTAGCTTAATTCTGGGAAAAAATTGCAGGGATATTTGAAGTATTCATACGCTTCACTTATGTTAAGCTCCATAGGGCATATCAAGTTGCCTCCAGTGAGAAGCAGGTTAGTCATAAAAATAATCCATTTCCAGGTTGCTGAAAATTAATATTAACTCCATGACTGTAATTATTATTGCGCCATAACTTTCTATGCTGGATAGCATTCCAATATCCATTGTTTTCCCCACTATCCATTAGTGAAGGCGTTTTTGTTTTATGAACACGATCCAACATGCCCACATCCCATTATGGCTCTTCCTTCAAACTCAGACGACCAGGAGCGTATGCATTCCTGTGGTCTGCCAAATTGCGACCAGCCTGTTTTGACTAAATATGAAATATTATCTAGTGCCTCTACGGGTTATTCGACGGGAAAATGGAGGATGGGTGATGCTCCCAGGGATGTTGGCATTAGTTAGAGTTGTCTCCTCTTGCTGTGGGATATTGCAACTGGGCTGATCACAGATTGGTTTTTAGCGGTTTATAATTAGACGTGAATGGGGGGAATGAGACCTACTGAGATTTCCCACTCTGGAGCTCTATGATGTCAATTAACTCTCTAGGGATGGAGCAAATCTGGTTGTATTTGATCGCGAAGCACAGTCCCTCAGAAAATAAAGGAAAAAAACGTGCCCGGTCGTAGGGTGGGCCTAAATATTTCGCCTTTTTGATGATGTATATTAACAAGCATAATGAAGGGGTTGCAAAGCTGAGATAACCCTGGTAGGATTAGGTCTTTGTGGAGGCTGGTACCGTGCGGCTTTGGTGAAACACTTCAAATATACTACAGCCATTACATAGAGCTAATTTTGAAAGCCTTCTAAATATAAACATTATACCTTCATCCTATTTCTACAGCTGCGATCATTTTCTCCACGTATTAGGTGGAATTGCGATGAAAGGGGGGATTTGTGAAAGATGGCGGGTATGCGTTACTACGACCACCGTTAATCAGAATGGAAGCTTTATTTTTTAATGTTTCGTGCATTTATGCTTATTGACATTTCTTGAACAGAGTACATTTTCGTTAGAGTGCATAAATCTGTTTATTGATGTTTAACAGCTTCTATTTTCAGAGTATTTACTTCATTAAACAACATATCATATTCAACAAATGTTAACATCTATCACTTGGTAAGAATTTGAAGTCCTGGAAAACTGTTGTCCATTCTGAGTGGATTTTATACTTATATATCAATCATTGTTGATAGGTATCTGTAAAGCTAGCCCCTCCATTCTCAAAATGGTCCTTTGGAATGGAATATTATACTTTTATATCAATCATTGTTGATAGGTATCTTTAAAGCTAACCCCTCCAATCTCAAAATGGTCCTTTGAAATGGAATATTATACTTTTATATCAATCTTTGTTGATGGGTATCTGTAAAGCTAACTGCTCCATTCCCAAAATGGTTCTTTGCAGCAGTCTCGTTTCCAGATCTTGCTCTTGGTTTCTAGGACAGAAATAAGAATCAAGATGGCTACTGATGCCGTCTGCTTGTGTATGTTTCACCTGTCGTGCTCTTCTCTGATTGACTCGGTCTCGTCTTCCCTCGTGGCTAGTGGCAGGATGTATGCCACAGACTTCCCAACTGTTTCCCAAATGTTGCAGCACCCTTTTCTGACAGATATGCTCGCCGTGGTGGCTTAAAGCTCGAGGATGATATCTGGGCAATGACTTTCAAAAGTTTATCTTTTGCACCTCAAGACTTTTCTTCTGGAGCCTTTGCCAAATAAGCCTGCTGATGTTTCTGACTAGAACGGAATATATAAATATATATTAAATGCATGCATATACATTTTCCAGTGATATCGCTTTGTAAACATGTAAATATGGTGTAACTTTACATGCGCTGTTTGGGATTTTTTGAGGAGTTTAATATTTCGAGATGGGAGCGTGCATGATTACATGCGTTGATTCCGTATTTAGTTCATGCTGGTTATCCAAACACCAAATCTCCTAACGGCACATGGGGGTTTCAATAAAATGAGATTTTAAGAAAAAATACTCAAGTCTCTGCAACTACATCATAAAGAGTCATCACATGGCTTTTGCAATATCTCAGAGATTGGAGAAAAACGTCCCTTCCATAAAATGGGAATCTGCACGCGACAGACATTAAAGCCATGTGATTTCGCCGAGAGGTAGGGTAGTAAAATCAGCGATGGAATGTGTTGTACATTATTTGTTATACACCACTGCCCATATTCACCATCTGTCAAAAGACAAGCCAGTTAACATTGGTTATTAACTAGCTGTGATTTATGCGGAAACATTAACTAATGGTATCAGGCAATATGAGAGTTATCTCTTATGTTGACAAGCCAGCTTTTGGTTTGCAAATTTTGATTGTAATATTTCATAGGAAATATTGGATTGCTTTCTGGCAATATGACCGTCACAGATATATTAAATTTAATCTTTATGACAATTTATGGTTAAGATTTATTTTATATTATTAAAAATAAATTCCAGTTAGCTTGAAATGGCTTAATGTTTATTCCTTGATAACACTGTATGTCAAAATTTGAGAAGATTCAGAACAGCCGCTGTTTCAGGGTTTCAAGTAAGAGCCAAGATTTGATATCTACAACCCACACATACCTCTATTTGTTTTAAGCCAGGGTCTCCCTTTTTTAGACTATAAAATCCGAAATAATGGAAAGCCGGTCAGTTATTCATGGCGGTTATTATTGCAGGATCATCTGGGTTATTATTGCAGGATCGTCTGGGTTATTGCAGCATATTTGTCTTATTGTCATGTGATTATATGTGTCGGAGGTTATTCTACGGCAGATCAAAGCATGGCTACCTGTTTTACGATCAGTTAATCCCATGCTAGGATCAAGGGGACTTTAGCAGGGATACGGTCGTGATCTGTCTCAGGGGGATACGGGGGAAATATGGGGAGATCCATGTCTTCTCCATTAAGTCGGATAGTACGTCTAAACCTTGGCTGTCAGCATCCATGGACCTTGTTTTATCAGCATATTTTATTTAGTCATGAAATGGTGGCCTTCATGGAAGTGTAATTTAGTGTTATTCATATATGATGAATTGCATGTCAACTAGATGCTAATTGAGTTGGGTGATATGCAGAATGGATGGCACAGGAATGGTTTGATGTCGATGCTTATAAAAGTTGTAAATGTTGAATAAATGTTTTATAATTACATATTTAAGTTAAGGATTAATATTTGGGGTGTTGTACATTAAATATAGAGATATTATTGCAGGACCTAAGACTATGAAACCGTTTGAGTACAATTTCATGTTCAAAGCTTAAATTTTATAGGGATTTGTGAATCTCAGGCCAGGGGTCTGAATGTATTTTGGAGGTGATATCTATTTTCGCACCCATTTGGAAGACCTTGCTCCCCTGTGTGCTACAGTAACCAGATTGCGGATTCCTAAAGTAATGAACCCTATCTCAAGTCACAAGGTGTGGAGGCTTGCTCAGTTGTTCAGGGCAAACCTGGCACCCTTAGGATTGGATGTGTTGACTGACAACACAAGTCCTGATGACATAATACACACGTTTTGATGACATTGTCAACATGTTTTCCTCTGATCTGCTTCTTTGCCTGGTGGATTGGCTGTTCGGTACTTGGACTGCAAATATTAGTGACTTGGACTGCAAATATTGGTGACATAGTCAACAAAATGCTCCCCATTCTCTGGCCAATGATTGTCAAACTTCCTGTATTTGAACCAGAGTTAAAAACAGAGACATTCATTATCGAGAGGTCGTAGGTCAAGATCAGGCGACACATTTTAAAGTGACCAGGTTGGACATAAAAGTAAAAGCAAGCCAAGTAATTATAATTTGAACTCAACTTTTTTGGCAGTTTATATATTATATAATGATATTTATGAACTAAGATGAAGAATAAGCAAATTTATTTCTCTGTAGGTAGATTGATTTTCTTTTATCTATTTGAAAATGTCTCCGCTTTAATAGAAATTGTATCACTGTACTTTTGTAAATACCAAATACGCTTACAAACAAGTCCAAAGCAGATTTTGTAGGCTTGTTCTAAAGTGACCCAAGGGCAAGAATGGGTTGTATATTGAGCAAAGTTCACAGAATGGTTCAACTTACTTCCCAAATTGCAGCCAGGTACGTAAACACAAGCATTCCTCAAAGGTCCTGTTTGCTAACCCCTGCTACAAGATTTGACCTTTCTGTTTTTAACCACCCATCGTTATGGAGGTATAGCCATGTGTTAATAGTTTCATGTAAAGTACGAAAGTATTTTGAAGAAAATGAAATGGGGAAATAAAAAGGAACTAGATTTAATTAAAATGTTATTTCTTCAAAACTCCTAGCATGAGATATTGTATTTATTCATGAAATCTTTTTTGTAAAATATTTTCTATTTATTTGCATATTATGACACTTTAAAAAAATATATTATGAAACTGTAACATTCGCAATATGTCAGCTATCTGGAAATGCCGCGTATTAGCTCTCATAGCCCTCAGGAGTTGTAAATTTGACGGAAATTAATAAAATAGCTGTTTCATTGTTGGAATCAGCATTGCACAATTGGACACCAGTAATTACATTGCCATTTTGCAATATTGCCCAATTGATCAATTTTAGTGCATTTTCCTTAATTCAAATGACAGGCCTATGCACGTCACATTGGCCTGTCCTTTGAGGTTTATGATGACTTGAACAGCTCTGAATTAGACAGTGTTTACTAGGCCTATCTCAGATTGAGCAAATTGTTCATTTTGACAAAATAATCTTCAAATTATGACTACATAATTAAACCATTGCAATGACTGAATTGGTTGTCATCCTTTCTGCTTTGATGTGTCAATAATGATATCCCATATTGCTATCTGTTTCCGAAGGTAGAGTAATATCTCGCCATTTGTTCAATATTGACACGAAATAGCATGGTTCTGATGTCTGTGGTTCATGTCATTTGATGACACAATCATATGTCTAATTTCATGCTTTCAAATAGGACTGTCTTTGATGTTTTTTAAAAAAATCAGGTGATTGTTTTATTTCCCAATGATCTACATTGAATATGTTGTGTAGAGAGTAGCATGTTGATAGGTTTTTATGATTTTTTTTTTTAAATTCTACATTGTTCAGAGCAAATTGAAAAATGACAACAAGATATCATATTTATAGAAACATTATGTTACAAACATATGAAAACTACTTAATTTTCTTATTTTATTTGAGCTGTAAACTTTAATCAAATACGGAAATAAGTCTTAAACCATAATTGGAAATTGTCTCACAAAAAATATATTAAAATGTGTGTACTATTGCCATGAGAACTATTTATAATGAAAATCTTGCTTCAGCTGCCATGTGAATTGTTGCTTAATTAATATGCCTGAAGGAATGTAGTATCCTTTGCAAGGAAATTACCACCAGAAATATCAAATAAGCCCACAGCCTAGTGACCACCACAAGCTCTGGCAGAGATGGGGAAGTTGTCAATCAAGGAACGGACCAATTTACTCTTTTACCGTTGGTGTAATCGCAGATAGTCTAGCAGCCTGCAACAATTTGAGATTGAAACTAATGGAGTAATTAATCAGAGACATTCAGGCATTTTGAAGGATTCAGAAAAGTGCACATTTTTTTCACACCATTATTCATTATGATTTCACTAACCATCGCTGATAGGAGATGGGTTTTTTCAAATGGCAAAAGCTCAAAAAGGTTTCCTGTAAGGAGTTTTATTTTTTTATTTTTTTTTGCCTTTTCACAATTCCTGATGGAAACCCGATTTGACCAACCCTGAAAGTTAAATATTTTAATTGATAAAGCCATGCGCTATCATGACGATAATCGAGGCGAGGCGTTGAGAATAAATGTTGTGCTTGTGGTCCGTCAACAGTAATAGTTTAGTTAAATTCTCTCAAAGTGGTTTGATCTGAACGTTGTTAGCTCTTGGAAACACTTTTAAATGGTTGAATTTCCAGAAGAACGGTAATCGACACACTCGTCTTTATTTGCCTGTTGGGGACTTCCATCTTGAGTAGTCTTTTCATTTCTCCTTTATATGACACATTCTTTCTCTGCCTTTGATTCTTTCTCTCTTGTTAAGTGGCCTGTCTCTATCTTGGGGGAAAAACATGCTTAAATTGGCTTGTCGCTTCTGTGGGATTGTCTTTGTATGTTTGGTGGTATGTTTACTGATAGCACCTCGTGGTTGTCTCCCTTTGGGGAAAAAAAAACGACGTGGTTTGTTTTAAGTCCCCTAAGGCAAATTTGGGAAGAACAAAGTTGAGCCACATAGAAATGTGTTGGCATATGTTTGAGGTGAAGATATAGTCGGTTTACATAGACAAAGATTAAAGATCAAAGTTTTTCACTTTACACCTGTGATTCATAAAGTTCTCAAAAGTACCATTTTGTGCTGATTAGCTATTCCTTATTTAACTTACAAACACATCCACGTACATAATGCAAGGTGTAAGAATAATGTTTGCAGAAGCTTTTCGAAAATATTGTATTTTGAAGCTGACTATGAAGCGCTACATGAATAGTACTAACTCTGATATTATTATATTCCGTATTTATTTGAAAGATAAATATCTATTTGTTGAGACATTCAGGTGAAAATGTTTTTCGAATTGAAAAAGTCCTTCTCACTTTCGTCCTGATGCTGCTTTCAACAAACATTCTCACTTTCAGATCTCAGAAAAGATTCCCCATACAAGCTGCCTATATCATTGCTGTGCAAATTCTATCTGTGTGTATACTACGGTCTATTCTGAAAACGTTTCTCTATTTCTAAGCATGTTTCCGCTTCTCCTGAATTACGTGGGATGACGCATGATCTAGTTCGTTGAATGTTTTTATTCCAAGCGCGAAATCTCGACAAACAGCATTGTGCCATCAAACGACTGAGAATGAGACTAATTAAGAAGATTTCTATCTCACACTAGCAAGATTCAGTTACTAAATATCAGTTTATGTGAAGAGTAGTCAGTACTTTCACCAAACACAGGGAGAAACCTCCAGGAAATTAGTTTATTTGCGTGTATGTTTTCCTTTCTCGCAAATGTCTGTTTTCTCAGAAAGGGTATAGTGCCATTTTGATTCCGTGATCTCCATGAATTATTCTGATTTTCTTTTCTATGTAAACAAGTTTCGTTACCCTTCGGAAGAAATTCATTCCTTTAGTGTGAATCAGAAAGTAGCATCCTTTGATTAAGCCTGCGTATGAATACATATCCTACTACCTGTGCGTGAAAGGGATAACTCCAATTGCCCTTTCTGAATGTATTCCCAGCGGACTGCCTTTCAGGAAAACAGGACCTCTTGAGACAAAGCGACAAAGTTTACCGGATATTTACATTGCGAAGAAGAAAGTATTATAGTTGTATAATTATACTGCGTACGTTTGAAAATCCAGACGTTTATTTCAAAACCGTGGGATCGCTGCTAACGAGAAGCTCCTGGCCGACATTCCCACAATTACAACATTGGAGTTTGAATCTGCACGTGATAATGTTAAAAGGTGGGTGTGCACCAAAGCCTGAAATTATCACTTGTCAGTTTGGTAATTGTGTGGGCATTGTTGATAACCGTCTAACCCTGGTGATGTAAATTCAAGGTGTGTCTTGTAAAGGGCTGCATTGAACTAATGTTTTTGTTAACATTGACTGTAAACCGGAAAATATCTAAATGCTCCTTCAATGATTTGGTGACTGGCCTCCATTAACTAAGGAGGTATTCATGCTCCCTGCTGAACACCTAGTGTATATAGCACTATGAACAGATCAGTCTCTGCTGGAAATAATCATATGTTTAGTGTGTGAATATTTATATTTATATCTGTAGACTAAATATTTGTTTTCAACAAGGATAGAAACATCATTCCCTCAATAATACTCTATAAATGTGTATTTAAGATATGTTCATTGCTTACACCTCATATACACTGTCAATATTGTCAAATGAAATTCTGCATAAAATACATTTTTGAAATCCCTCATTATATTGCTATTTTAAAGATGCAGCTATATGTAGACTATTAAACTGTTCTTTCTTATTATTTCAATTACATTATTGAATTTAATTATTCAAAATATTGCTTTCCTATTTTTAACCCAAAACATTTGTGTCAACAAGCTGGCTAAATTGCGAGACCTGACAATCTTTGACTAATCTTTATGTGAAGTCTACCTGAAGGAAACAGCATCAATGAACAGGATCAAGGAATAGAATGATTAGTGTATCGATTCCTGTAAAAGATATTCTCAAGTGATGAATGGCCATCTGGGCACTGGCAGTAGAGCTGTATCAGTATTGGTCAGATTATAGACGGTCATCCAGCAGGCAGTCTCAGGTGCAAGTCCTCCAACTGCAGGCTACAGTTTCACTGCATTGCATGGCAGGTAAACAAATCATGAAATGGATGACAGGAAATTGGTTCGGAGTCCGAGGATTTGTTTCATTGTATCGTTACTTTTATCCAGCGATATTAATCAGAAATGTTTATTAAGTATGTTTAAGACTAGCTAGAAGGATGGCTATTTTGGTGATATTAAGTTTTTCGAGGTCATGGTCATTGAGGTGTCGACAAATCTAATGTTTATAAGAAGAAGATGAAGAAGAAGAATCTATATTTACCGTCAGATACGTGAATAACAAAAATCGTTAGCTTTGTAGATTAATCTGAAGTTATACCTGTATGAGTTATTCCTTTGTGTTGCTAGTATTGATGCATAGAAGACCAGTTTAATGTTAATGAAAGTTATGAGTGGGATTCAAACAACACATCCTGGGTCTGTCCTATATAGTGGTCCATGTCATCTATGACTGACCTGCTTACTCATTCCATGATGCAATTATGTATACCTTGAAGTTGACATCCACATACCCCAGTGCCTCAGTATACCACCCCCCCATCACTGTCGTCACATATGAGTGAAAGATTCCCACTGTGACGTAAAACAATAATTCACTCACACACATACCCCATTTACTTGCATTGCACCTCCCCACCCCTCCTTGCCATCCACACACACACACACACACACACACACACACACACACACACCATAGACACACACACACACACACACACACACACACCACACACACACACACACACACACACACACACACCATAGACACACACACACACACACACACACAGACACACCACAGACACACCACAGACATACACACACATCACACACACACACACACAAACACACCACACACACCACACACACAACCACACACACACATACCACACACAAAACCACACAGATACACCACACACACACACCACACACAACCACACACACACATACCACATACACACACCACACACACACCACACACGCACACATACACAGACACACCACAGACACACACACACAACCACACACACACAACCACACATATACAACCACACATACACCACACACTTATACACACACACACACACATACACACACACACATACACAAACACACCTTTTACACTTTCATTATCATACCTAAACCAACTATTTTCAGCCTATTTTCTCCAAGACTACTAATCATTATTCTCATAACCAATACAGTACCAGAGGTGTGACTCCAATCATATACCATTGTGTTTTATGCCATTGCGTGACCTTTTCAGAAATGCCTCTTTAACCCCACATATGCCAGCTATTTATTGTGTTAACCCCCCAAGTGAAGTCAGTTGTCAAACAAAACATGACTATACCATACACACAATGTCATCAGCTGTGTTGACACTTCTAAATGTCACTCTTTTACTGGAGTTTTAAACCACACTTACCACCAGAAGTCCTGCTAGCTGACATCTGCCAATCATAATAGCCAGTCATTCAAATGATTACAGTTATTGAAAAATTTGTTTCATTTTGGATAATTTGATAAATACAAGTGTCAAGTGAAATCAAGTCTATAATTTTGCAGTAATGACTGTTATGGCATTTTTGTCAGTTTAATCAGACGTTTTTCTGGGAAAGGTTACAATAGATCACGTTATACAGATGTTTGACGATTCGTAAGCGTTTTTGTGTTATTTTTTAATGAAATTTTTCGTTGTCAATAATCAAGTATAATAGTAGGCAGAAAATAAAACGGACATAGAAATATAAAGATAGATTGGATTGTTATTGAATCTTTTCACTGAACCTATAATTTTCAAAAGATTTTTTTTTCTTTCTCAAATATTTATCTACGATTGAACATCCACGTTCAACATTCTATGGAAGACAGTTACACCTTAATGGGTCACCTGATATATTGCAGATAGCGCAACTGATCTTCAGATTCATGGCTTTTGTCTTCATCCAGCAATATTTACCTACTGAAATTTTGACATGCAATGTTTTCCTTAGATATGATCTTACACTGATTCTTCACATTACCTCATAAATCTGAAGATAAGTATGCAATAATACGTTTCTCCGAGACATGGGGCTATTGTCTCGTTGGGTTTGAATGCGGAAGGGTTGAATCCATGGTGTCATAATACTGACCTTTGACCTGGAAGTGATCTACTACAGGTATTATCCAGGTGTAGATGTCGAGTTTATGATGAATTAACTAGCATCAGACTTTTGGTGTTGGTCATGGAATATGTCTGAACTGTTATGTTTGACTGAGCTAAACAGTTTAACATATTTCTACAAGATCACTGAAATAATGTGGATATGATTAATAGCCCCAAAACCTAATCTACATAACACATGAAGGCCAGGTGAATGTAATTAAACTTTTTCTTTGAAAACTAATCTAATCCTTTTTTTAAAGATCATTTGGAAAATATTTCCTTTTTTTTAAAGAACAGAATTTGTTTGTTTTTTAGTTTTAGGAAAAATATATTTGAAAATGAATTGTTCTGTGATATATTGGAGCATATTTGTCAAATTTATTAGCACATAAATGATCAACTATATTCTGGATAATGTATGCATCATTTGTAGATAACAGAGAAGTAAGGCTATCAAATATTCAGAATGGAAGCTGAATATGTAACTGACAATACCACAACATGTAGCATATCAAAGCATGGAATTTGATCAATATGAAATAGACAGGTGTTCACAGATATATGACATTGTGTTCATGTCACAGATATATGGCATTGTGTTCTTGTCGACTTCAATATTATGGAATCAATTAACATTATGACATGGTTCAGGATTGGTACAACAGATTTTTCTAAACTGATGGTTCTGTGTTTGAATCATAAAGAGGATATTTGCAGGTTTTATTGATCACGACCAAGAGGATAGTACAGGATCTGAATGCAGAGTATACACAGTTAGATATACCTCCATTGGTTCATTTGCACAAGGTATTGGTCATGAGTCGCACCTAGTTGTACCAGGCTCACTTCCTATTTGAGCAGCTCATTGCATGATCATTAAATAACTGTAGAATTGGGAGGGAAAAGAACATTCACTCAGCCCTTACTAAATGTTTTTACACACATTTTCATTGAAAGATGCTAATTTATTAGAATAAAGAAATATGCCTCTAAACTTGAAATTGTGTCTTTAAGTGTGACAATAAATGTCCTATACATTTTAACTTTAATGATAGCAAGATATAATCATATTGTATGCTATATTACAGTACAAGTTTAACAAGATGTAACCATATTGTATGCTATATTACAGTACAAGTTTAACAAGATGTAATCATATTGTATGCTATATTACAGTACAAGTTTAACAAGATGTAATCATATTGTATGCTATATTACAGTACAAGTTTAA
>JAUTBT010016614.1:0-15987 GCA_032361225.1 Lepetodrilus schrolli
AAATTGACTCAGCTTTCGTTTCCTTCTCCTTTCTTTTAAAGTCTCCCAACCCGTTTCAAAATATAAATGTCTTTTAGATGTATAGCTGCTTGAAGTTGTAAACGTTCTAATTTATCACGATCCTCATTTGTACACCCGTATTTGTTTGTATCCTACCACATTATCATGTTTGACAACACCTACCTCCACCAATATCCTACCACATGTGTTCTATCTATATTCCATAAATTTCTAGCATTTAGGTTCAATTCGATTCACAACTGAGAGAGTAAGGATCATTATACTGCAAAAAGTTTTGTTGAATTAATTAATGTTGGATCAATCAAATCAGGTATTACTCGATAACCAGCAGCTAGATGCATGAACTTTTCGAGCAACAACAATGAACTTGTCCAAGAATTAGTCCATGTTGATCAGAATTTCTCTTTTTCTTTCTTCTATATACAATAAATCAGACAGGTGTGCATATCTGGACAATCCAGTAGAATTGGCAACATTTGGTTTATTATAAATCTATATGACGCCATTAATCCGACACTGGGTGGGTATTCTTAGAAGCTCCGCAGGACAAAAAAAATAATCTCAGACTCGAAAGAAAACGGTGGGGTTCCTCATATTTCTTATTAATGTATGTATTTGTATTCGAGCCTACACGATTTCAATTACCATGTGTGTATAATTGCAAGCTCAAGCTAATTCGACCACAATCATAAACTCGCATTTATTATCATATATTTCATTCAATATAATTCATTCAAAAACGAAATACACTGCACTAGTAGAGAACTTTTGAACGTATTATTGTAATTGATTTTAACATTCCAGCATACAATTGAATAAATGTATGTGATTAACAACAACAAAAATACGCGCAATCTGTTAGAATATATCAATGTTTAACTACCCTAAGTAGTTTACTATCTAACACCATCTGATTAAATATGTATTCTTTTAATTATGCGAATGGGGCAGCTATATTGTGCAATTTCTTCCTTTGTCGGCAGATACTATTAACTTAACGCTTCCGTAGAATATACACACAAGTTAATGAACCTGTATGTCTCTTAATTTCTCAAATATTTGAACAGGCGGCAAACTTTATAATTTTAAATGGTAAAATATTTGCCTAATTTGTTGTCCTTTCGACAGGTGATAGGAAATAGAGGACACCATGGCGAGTAAATGTTATCTTTGACGACGGAAACTTTGCATTCTCTCATTGTATGTTCATCCCATCACGTCTTCTTTGAACTACTCCCCTGCCGTCATAACCATTAGCTGTAGGTATTCAGAACGTAAGTAAAACCTACATGTCAGATCTGCTAGGGCGATTGGTCTGAGTTTACCATTGTTCTACTTTCACACTTGCTATCAGTTGAAGTCATCGGCGCGAGACGGCAAGAAAAAACAATCGGAACCTCGCCGGTAATTTGATTTAATAGTTAATCTTCATCCTTCGGCTGAAATGGCGCGCGACGGTGTGTAAAAACGAACGTATTGTTCTCAGTTGTCCGACTTCTCCCACGGTGCGTATTTGCAACGCGGACATTGGCTGTTGCTCGTCACGTGGGTGCGTCAATCAGCGGGCCCTGCCCCCGGGAGAAAACTAAATGGGTGTCTCAACACGTGGGAAATATAAGCTGACTGACACTGGAGAGAGAAGGTTGGATGGAGCCAGACGAGGAGAACACGTCGATTGGGATTCAGTTGTATAATAACACCGCGCGCTGGACGTATAGATGGACGTTTATACCACTTCCAGGTACGTACATGCACAAACAAACAAACACACATAAATATTGGTTTGTTTATGATTTTTTTTCTAGGTTTGTTTACATCTGCAATGTTGAATGAACCACTGTACTAAATGCAGAGCCAAGAATAGCTTATAGTGAAAGCTTTATTTATGCCTAACATCACCGTTCCATTACATGCAAATACTTTTATGTATTATAAGTATATCCATACTCCTGTACGACTGTCGGCCACTCCTACACAGACATGTGTAATGTTGTTCAGAGAAGATATGTAAACATAGGTTCATGGGAAGGACAGTGTTTACATATTTACGTATATCTATCTCTACATACACTCTTCTATAGATACATCAAAGATTTTAAAGGAAACAGTGTCATCCATCAACTATAAATATATGTACTAGTACACCGCGCGCAGTTAGATGTACTATAGTACACCAATAAGTTATAGAAGTCAATGCGTATTCGTCACTTAGCATCATCAGAAAATTACCACCTGCCTTGATAGTTATTTACCTGTATTGCATTACTACGACTTTAGCAGAACGTAATGTATTACTTTAGCATGACGTAATGTATTACTACGACTTTAGCATGACGTAATATATTAAGTTTTAATATTGGCTTTGTTTGCAGGTGCCTTTACACATTGTTAATCTGGGCTATGTACACGGCTCAAACCAGGTCTCGGGGTAAGTAAACATACATCTGTTGTGTAGAGCCTTGTACGTTAGTTAGCTCTTCTTTACTTCTAGTCTGTACTGTCCACACAATGGCTCATCAAGCGCTAGAAGACACCCATTAATGAGCACCAATAAAGTAGTATATCAGTGTATATTAGACAGCTTTTGTGACTGAGCCGATATGTCGAGAAAGGGCGAATACATCAGAACGTGGCCCTGTCCTCTATTTTATCACATAATTCGAGTTCATCCTTCATGATTATTGTAGAAACATTTCATTGAAAGTCACAATAATTAGACGATGCCATATTAGGATTATTATTGTAATTATCCCTACAGATCTGTAGTGTAGGTTTTCCCAATGTAACAGACTGAGTTGAACAGATTAACTAAACATCGTTTAACATAACCATGTATTGCAATGCCACCTCCTCATTCCGATCATGTTGGAACCACGTCAACCAAGCAGTTCTTCAACACACCGATGCTTTCTGTGTCCTGTGTATGCAACTCTTTCTATATGATCGACAGAGCGTTTCCCTGTGAAACAGCTTCACCCTAGGAGCGAGTTACGTAACACCCCCCCCCCCCCCAACACGCGCACACACACATCGCCCCTCCCACCTGCTTGGTGGGGTAATGACGCTACATACATCATACGTTGAGGGCTCAGTTTCCAGCGTTATGGTTAGTGTGTCCACTAATTACATGGGATTAGTTAAGATTAGTTAAGACTGGATGTCTTGACCATTACTGTCTTACTGTCACCACTATCATGGCCACGGGTTCTGCATAGCGTAGAAAGTATCGCCTCGGACTAAACCGATCATACCGGTTCGAGTTCTATTCTACCTTCACTGTTTTTGTGGCTTCTTCTCCCAGCATAAATATATCAAGTCAATATCTTGAAACAACATTCACTTGCAGTGTAATCTCTGTCACACCTTGTTCTCACCCAAATACTCCTATTTAAAATATCCCCCTAGATCAGTTAAGTAAGTCTAGATTTCCGGAGAAGAGCAGTAGAGGGTGCTTAATTTCAGTGGCTCCTTTCATATACTAGTAAATATAATACTAACCAATCATGATTTACTTTAAAACCCCATGAATAGTCTATTGCAATTAGTCGGGGAAGTTCAATATATTTTGTAATCTAGTATCTAAGTATTTTTTCCCAACAACCAACATTATATTTATCTTTCTGTGACTGATATTGTTGATACGAATACTAGCAATAATTGTTCCAGCATTCGTTTGTGCATCAGTAAACATTTTCGATGCGGTCTTGATTAGTTACACAGAGAGTTATCATTGATAGCTTAAGTACCAGCTGGTACTAGCGTAGTTACTGCAGGGTCATGTGCTACGTGTGTTGCAGGTTTCTTCCTATCGTAAACTGACACGTTGAAGGTTGAGTGAAATAATCATGAAAGTGTCTCTAAGCCTTATATAAAAAAGATGAATGAGGATACCCCTACCGCTATAAGAATTGAAACCAATGGTGCGTTCTTAAGGCGCAGATGCCAATATAATGTGATGCAGTTATTCAAAGACGTCTTTGACAAATTGCTGAGCTATTCACAAACGCCGTGATTTCACGTAGACATGTGGCAGGTATAATTATAGCCTTGTATGTTAGTGTTGACCAGGCATGGCATTATTCTCTGGACACGATGACCAGGGATATCATTAAGATATCATATTCATCTCCGGCAATTCCTACAACAGAAACATGATCCCCCCAAATAAGCATTTCTTTTCTGGACATTTGTATAATTTTAAACATTAATTCGAATCATGATCCTTCCTATTCATCAAATATCTAAATACAATACTCTGAAGAGAAATATGGGAATACATCACACAGGTAAATCGCGTTCGTATATACCGATATTGGAGTAAATGTCACGCATGTCATTCTGTCACGCAAAGAACGCTGAACGATTACAATACTGCTGAGTAATAATCTTATTCAACACTGCACGTGTTGGATCACTGAAAAGGTAAACAGCTTTTAACTCGACTTCTATCCTCATTATAGCGTATACACATTGATATCAATATTAATCTGCGATTTGCTACATAACGTATAATCTGATACACAATTACAGCTGGCCAGGCTATTAACTGTTTAATACTGATACCAATCCCCTGAGGAACACTCCCAGGCAACGTGGCAATGGTCTGGTGTACATCCAATGATGGTCTGTTGTACAGCCAGTGATGATCTGTTGTACAACCATTGATGGTCTTATACAACCAGTGATGGTCTGGTGTACAACCAGCGATGGTCTGTTATACAACCAGTGATGGTCTGTTGTACAACCAGTGATGGTCTGTTGTACAACCAGTGATGGTCTGGTGTACAACCAGTAATGGTCTGGTGTACAACCAGTAATGGTCTGGTGTACAACCAGTGATGGTCTGGTGTACAACCAGTGATGGTCTGTTGTACAACCAGTGATGGTCTGTTATACAACCAGTGATGGTCTGGTGTACAACCAATGATGGTCTGGTGTACAACCAGTGATGTTCTGGTAATCGGAAGTCTCTCACAACATGTTACTACAAACGCATGCTAACAAATGAAGAATGATACGCTTTTAAAACAACAATGTTCTTTTAAACACGAGCTTCTTTCTCCTTAAGCTAAGCATTATGTTATTTGTGTACCTCTAATTGTACCCCGTTCCATTGTGTTTATCAGTATTCTGCGGATAGGAAGAAATATTTCATATGTCAATTTATGTTATCAATACGTTCTCATCCAACAAAGGTGTTACTATGTTTCCTTTATGCTATCAATAATACTTAAATGTATACAATTACGGTGTGTTAACATATTCCATGGTCAAACGTATTTTACCTGAAAGTATGTAGATTTGATTATCTACACAAGTATATTGACCAACAATCTACATTTCCCGCAGGTCGCACTGGTTTTCATTACTTTCATACTTTGTCATATATATTTTTTATCGCCTTTAACGAGTCACCACACGTTCTGCTGTGCTGGACAATGAATCGTAGGCAATGACTGGTAATATACAGACTGATATATGTAGATGTATACCAGCAAATTAAGGTAATTCATACATTATTCATAGTACTAGCAAGAAACTCGAGACAAAATTAGCAATTTCATGTACATGTCATCCGTTCACTCTCTTCGTGTCATCCTCATTTGCGCGCGCGTGTAAGCCTCGGGAAGTGTGGGGTGGAGGAGGAGGGGGGGGGGTGTAAGGTAGATAATTGTCATTTGAAGCAAGCATCCATGCAACTCGAAATAAAATTTCTCTTTCTTCCTCTAGGCTAGCTCAGTCATTGGTATATTTAAATAAGACCACATTATTAGAAATAATTACTTAGCGGTCTCCTAGGGCAATATTATTTATTGATTATTGTAGCTCTTGTCTTAAACAATATAAATTGTAAGGAATTATTGATTGAACGAGGACTGCGTCCTATGAATTTACCCAAAATTGTAATACTGCGCACGTATGTGAATATTTTCTTTTTACATTCATTCTTCCTGTTTAATGATGATTAGTTGTCTACATGCTAGTCGGATGACTTAGTGATGTTTGATGTGTGTTTATCAGAGTAAAAAGAACCATTTGCACGAGCTTGACGGCCGTTCAGGGCTGTGCACGCATGTCTTGACGGCCGTTCAGAGCTGTACGCGCATGTCGGTTCTCGTTAATAGTGGTACAGTGTGGCATGGTTGATACGTGTATAATTCCATCTAGTTCTAATGCACAGCCGAAGTGCTACCGACCCATGTTGTGGATGATGCATGATGACTGGCTACCAGATGCAACCAATGTTTGTAAATATTGCCTCCGACGGATGCCACTATGAAGAAAGTGGTCCGTTGGCCGCTGTCAGATATTCAGATACGTTGTCATCACCGACAGTAGGCCTAATGAAGTATAAATCGTTTTTTCCCCTTCTATCATTTACCGAAGTAATTCAATTACACATTAAAAACGTATGTTGGTTGAGTTTGATTTCAATAGAATTCAACATTGAACCATTTGAATTTAAAATTTTTTTAAGTTCTCTTTAGCAACTGATGTACTCCACGTTGCAAATAATACAAGATATGTTCTATACTCAGCTGTCACTGTACACACACACACACACACACACACACACACACACACACACGCACACGCGCACGCACACGCACACACACGTGGCGTTCATGTGATCAGCTACACCAGCGACACGTTCAATAGTTACATGGCTGCCGTTACTCAACTGGACCTGTTACTACACTCGGATCCTGGTCGTTACTCAACTGGATCTGTTACTACACTTGATTCCTCAAAGGATGCTCCCCACATTCTGAGGTCGAGGTCGACGTGACCCGGTATGTAGGTACGGACCGCGGCGTTAATTAGAGACCATATACCATGGTCAGACTGTATTGAACTTCAGCTTTATAGCTCCGAGAACAGAAGAGTAGCATTAACACGCGGGAAGTGGGAGCAGTAAACAACGCTAACATCGCAATCTTTCACTTTATCTCATGTCAATCTCAGTCCCCTCATCGTTTTTGATGGATGTCCATTTTCATCCGCCTCACGAGAGAGTACCTATTATCGTCCTCGATATAACGCGCGTTTTGGAATTTTGATGACTTTGAAGCTTCTTGAAGACATGCTTCCTCATGCCCCGGTCAAGTGGTGAAGTAGTATATAGATGTCAAGTTGAACAGTGCTTATCTGATAGAACTAAACCGTCCATCAAAAGAGATATAGCGGATAAAGTTTTAGTTCACACCGGATAGGTATGATTTCAAATATGTGTCGTCATCTACATAGAGGCTAGAATTTAATTAATATTTTATGTGATCAAATGTAGCAGTTGACTTTTTTTTAAATTATAAACTCATGCTCAACTCAAGGTTTTATTTACAAATTCCCATTTGAGCTTGAGCATGAAATCGTACTCAAAAGGTTTCGTAATCTCGGTGCATGGAATTAGTAATTTAAGTGCTAAACACGTACGGCACTATATTGTATGGATTACTATTAGGGTGTTGTTGCGTTGTTGAGAACCTTGGTCTATTGATATTTTTAACAACCGGAATGTGCATTTTATTTTTCGATGGAATGTAAAGTCGTCATTCATATAATAGCCTTCCTTCGCTGCCCCATCATATGAACTTCAACTCGCGCTTTTAATTACACAATAACAATAAAACGTTTGTCCTGATTATTCCCGCGGGCCACCCCTTGGGTCAGATGACCCAGCCCATGTTTTACAACCATCCCTGTCCCCAGGAGAAGCTGTGTGTGGTGCCGGTCCTCCGCCCCCTCCCCCGCTGACAGTCATCTCGTACTAACTCACTGCCTCCCCGATAAACGGCCATCTAATTGACCTTGCTGAGGGGGAGACGGCAGTTTATTGAAGTTACTGTCAACAGTAGCTGGTATCAGTGAATTTCAGTATCAGTAGCCAGCTGGCAGCTAGAGAGCTACTGTTGCTTCTATCATAGTGGGCTCCTTGACAAACCTTTCTTAGTCCTTAGACCATCGTAGGTCGTAGCTAGACGTGCACAGAAGCAAGCACCATACGTAAAAGATGAGAGCTTAAAAGCGAGAAGCACCTGTATGGTGAATGTATTTATAGTTTAATTGGACATAGCATGAACTTACGACGATCCAGATCTAAGATTATTTCGCTTAAATGGACCACATGGGTCATCGTTCCATCCGTCCCACCTGGCCGGGGGCTACGGTGCATGCTGGGATTGAGCGGTTCCAGATGGCCATGTTGTAGGGCAACTGTCACGTCAAGCATGCACGAGATACCTATTTTAATTTATGGTACATGTAGAAGCACTGTAGATACATGTAAACACGTGTTCTCCATACATTAATGGTCAGTCCAGTCTAGTGGGAGAATATACGTTGCCTGTCGGCATGTATGCGACGCCTGTATTGTAAGTGATGGTACAATTCTACGTATGCGCTAAGTATCTCGTAGCGCCATTCTGTCCACGTTCCCTTTACTAAACGTATCCCTGAATGGCCATGCGATGCGGGGCGGCGACTAAGTTATCGTAATTAAAACTGTCCGTCTTTATGTACGGAAACGTCCGATGTGACTTGAGTGATAATTTGAAATTATGCGCTCCCGAGATTATTGTGACGATCATCAGGTTCATCAACTACAGAGGCTGAGACTTAATACTGAACGAATCGGAACTCGTTTGATCCATAATAGGTTCACATCTCCAGAATACTTACAACATGTAGAATATCGCGTCCTTCTGTCAGGAAGCTAACCTTCGTTTTCAATACGCATTGCATTTTTGTGTGGTAATGTTCTCGAGAGGCTGTTGCACCATTTAATTTTGAATGTAATAATGACATGTTAATCACGATCGGGGCTGGAGGTGTTCAGAATAGATATGTGAACGTGGACAGCTATATTTTCTTGCCTACATGGTGAGCTATACCAGCTTCCAGAGTGGGTACCTGGTCACAGTATGACTGCAAGTTCTGGTAAACAAACATGTTCCAGGCAGGTTTAGCTCTGTTTTGTCTGTATTGATATGACTTGTTCTGGGTATCTTGCTTATATATAAACTGTAGGATTGGTGTAGACGGGAAATTAGACTGCAACCAGTCGTCTGAATTAGAACTATTAGGCTTTGAGGAAAATATAGGTTCAATGTATTTGTTATGCAGGGTAATTATATGCGGCTTTGACCGATCCTTGTGTTTTGTGTCTCAGACTAATTTGGAATTTCTGCATTGATAAAGAAAATGATAATGATAATGATAATGATAATGATTATGATTATGATTATGATGAAAGTAATTGATTTCAACATTTGTTCAAATTCAACAGGATCAGACAAATGTGAAACACTTATCGTAGTCCATTCCTTGTAATTAGTAATTAGTATAAACGTGGCATGTGTAATTAGTAATTAGTATACATGTGTAATTAGTAATTAGTATACATGTGTAATTAGTAATTAGTATGAAGGTGACATGTGTAATATTTGAGGAGAGTACACGGCAAAAGTTATTTTCAATTCTGAAATCCCTTTTTACTTTCAATTTTCTTGCACGCGACTGTTGACTTACAGTCCCTGGGACCTGTGATTACATTCATAGTTATTTTTATTAAGATTTATTGTCTGTGACTTGTTATAACACGAACACCTCGATATAGTGTACAACCTATGAAAGCCGTGTGATCTCACTGCCATAATGAACTGTGTGTAGTCCGACCTCCCAGCTGCTCCAAGGATGATCAATGTAGTGGCTTCGTAGCTAGTATCGTCGAGTGACCCGTTGATAACGATACAACTTGGAATACAGTGAAATAGCTTTCATTTACACGCCATCCAACGTTCCTTTGAACTTTATGACCACTGGAAGAGAAAAGTACATTATTCTGCCAATTAGTAGGTTGTTTATCAACACCAGGGTCTGTTCAATGACATCACTTCCGGGCATATAAGTACGATACTGCAATGCTTGAACAATGCGCAGCATTTGATGGTGACGCCCTTCTTTGTGGAGTTGGACCAACTGCTTCTTAATGAGCTGTTGTATAACAATCAGTGAGCCTTCATCTGCTAACTAGCTTTACGTACGTTCAAAAGAAGTTAGGAATAGTATTCTAAACTGGAAAATAGTTCCACATGTTAAGCATGTCATTACGAACAGTTAATTGTACTTAACAGTTTCTTGCTTATATTGCACGTACTATATTACATATCTTCCTGGTTGGCGTCGGCGAGGCCATATACCAACTGTCTGTATATCAAAATATAGACATCGAGGAGGTCGTATTTCCGACGAGATTATTATGAGCCGCGCTGTCAGCGTGAAGTCATCCTCTATTGGTTAGTATCATCCGGTACCCGCAGGGTGACTAATACTCAGAGCCACGGGTGTAGCAGGTTTCCATTGTGTCGTACGGACAGGTCATAGTATGAGGGAAATACTATTTAAAGTGGCGTTTAAAACCCCAATATACAGGCTCGTAGAAGTATAGGAGTTGGTTTAGATATCACATTTCTTCCTACATTTCATTCCTCTGTCCGTGTAATTATTTTTGAGTTATTGATATTTTGACAGTTTTGAACATATGTTCTCGCCTCTTGTAGCAACACGGAGATATATGCGATATGAGCATATATAGCTTACTTTAAGCTACTACATGCATATGCATTATTATTATTCATATTATTATTATCACGGTATAAATTCCAAATTCTGGCACCAGACTTCCCTGCTGTGTACAGTAAATCTTTTGTTCTCGGCGCTGACATGTCACGTGACCTGCTACCATGGACTAGTAGTGACACCTGACACTGACACTGCTATCATGTCCTCGTGTTTAGTATCCTCTGACCCTCCTGACCAGGTCAAGTCAGATATGTGGTGTCGGATACCGCTACAGAGAGGATCGTCCCCGAGCTTGGACGTGTTTGTTATTCTATGCAATTGGAAATGTCTGCTTGTTTATTTATGTTGGCGAATACCCGGCATTTAACTGTTCGATTGTGATGGTAATTGTAATTGAGTAATGTAAATTGGTAACTTCCTACGAACGTCCTTCTTGGGAATATTGAATGTAAATAATGGAGAATGTTGTGTTCAGCTGCTGAACGGTATCCAGCGTCCGGAAATGTTCGGCCCGGCAAATATTGCAAGCTGGTTCGTTTTATTGGTTTCCGGGTTTAAGTAGGGTTAAAGTAAATCAATAATATATAACTTATATTGCTACGTATTATATTTATATGAAAGGAGCCCCTGAAATTCTTTACCCCTGTTCTCCAGTAATCTAGACTTGCTTTACTGCTCTAGAGGAGTATTTTGGTGAGAACAGGGTGTGACACAGACTAGGGTTTAAGATATCTGGTTTGTTGCCATGGTTATGGTGTGGTGGCTGTTTTGGAATCTGTGTCTCTGACAATAATCATGATGCTTTTGGGTGTGGCATTAAACACTCAAATTATTAATATAGAATAGAGTTGGGAGGAACTGGAAGACTCTCGTAGAGGTTACTACTAGAACCGGAAGCTAATTCCAATCGGGACCATTACTATATGACCCCGAGGTCATTGGCTGAAGGCTAAACTATATTGCAATTATAAAGCTCGGGGTCATTTACATATACGTTGCTACATTGATCTCGGCATAACAACGCCTTCAATGAATATGGATTTGAATCTTCGCTTGAACACATCTGTCAAGTATACATGCTACGTAACAATTGTTAAACGTTTTTGTCAGTTAAGAGAGTTACGTCCTGGTGACAGGTGCTACACTGACAAAGTACGTGTTATTAACACGAAGGACAAGTGTTCTCCAGCGTGTCACATACAGGACTTCTATTCAAGAGTGTCCGGATTAATGGTAAACCTGCCAGGCTGTAGTCTCAAGCATCCAGATCTACGTCTTTCTTTATCCCATTCCAAGGGTACAGCTAGATCGGCTTTAGAAGAAAGCATTATCGTATAAGGATTAAATGACTATTTTTTATGACAAGAAATATTTTTTTAGAAACTAATACTTCTCCGCGGCACTTGAACATCGAAAGTGTGATCTAATTCAACGATTGTCAAGTTGAACGGACTGGTGGGTCTCAAGCCATTGCTCATTAAAGCCAGTTTACCTTTTGAAGGATTAACTTGCATTAGAAGTTTAGCGAGTTAACGCTTTGGCCCTTGTTAGGTTAAGCCCTTAATACGGAGAAGTGACTGGTGTGCTCCTTGGCGAACAGGGGAGGTAATATCAGATAATGGAAGCAAACAATTGGTCCAGTGAATCTGGTATTCGGGTAGATAACGTTACTATGCTAAGTGAATTGTGTGAACTATCAATGCCGGCCTTCGTGTGTGATATACTATATGCGTTCTAATTTAGAGGCAGGTCGTAAATGATAAAATGTGGTAATTGTTGATTGGCTGTCGGGAGTTCGAGAGTTCGAGAGAGCAATTCGGGAGTCTGTAGTTCACAGTTTGGCGCCATTTCTTGTCACAAATCAGTCCGCACACAACAGAGATGATGATAAGATGTGACAGATGATATGTACATTCAGTCAGCGTCATTGACACTGTTTGCAAGGTGATGAGTTATAAACATAGGTCTACGACGCCGGAGTATTCGAGGGGCGCCGCGTTCGCTATGAAACAATGATTAAACTAAATTGCTAGATTGAGTTCGATAATGAAATAAATGTAACTATTATACATAAATTAAATGACGACGTCAAACAGATGTATTGGTAGTGAACCACCGTCCTATGGGTTATAGTGCTGTTCGTTCTCCCCAAATCAACACATACACAGTACTGATAATGTAAAGACAATACTTATATATATACCAAGTATCTTTGAAATATTGATGGAATGGTATGAATAGTTGACATTAGAATTAAACATTGATGCCAAATGAGCCTGCTATATTCTGATTTAACAATCAAATACAAACATAAACGCTGCATTAAAGGTTATTATTCTGATTCCTGAATACTGTATGTAGAGTACATGAATACTGTATGTAGAGTACATGAATACTGTATGTAGAGTACATGAATAGTGTATGTAGAGTACATGAATACTGTATGTAGAGTACATGAATACTGTATGTAGAGTACATGAATATTGTATGTAGAGTACATGAATACTGTATGTAGAGTACAATCATAGACAGTTAATGTACTATAAGGTATGGTACATTTTCTTATGAAATCATTTCTCGCATTTCTTTATGTAATATTTGTTTTCAGCGCCTCCGCGATGGCTGGTAAACCTCCTACATTCCCATATGCATCCTAGAACAAAACGATTCGACTTCGGACAAAAATCAGGTACGTATATTTATTCTAGGAAGTAATCCAACTTCAGGATTCCAAGACTATTAACAACATAGGTGTACGTGCTTAGTTATGTACGTCAATTATTTACGTCACTTATTTACATGAATGCATCCTTTGCGACACTAATCGGACTGAATATGCATCACAGTTGAAAACTATCTCCGTCGGGACGGTACGTATTTTGATGGCATAAATCATTTCTTTACGTAATCCACATCCTCTAATTTGACCTGACCTCTAGCGGGGGTCCTATACCGGGGTCCAGTATTTCGGCGGTCTGAACAGTACAGGTAGATTTGAAACATTTGGAAGATAACGAATCCAGTGATGCGTTCGCTCACTTTGATCAGTGGCGTGTGTTCGGTTAAGATAAGATCCCGATTCTTGTAATCCGCGAGTGTAGAAGCTAGCATAGGGTGATGAGTGGCCGCGCCTATCCGAGGCCGAGCTACATAGCGGCGCTATCTGGACAAACTCCACCACGGTTGAGAATTACTCTCGTGAGACTTCAAGAGAGTCTGTTTGTTCTGTGAGATTTCCTATCGCTTCCTATCATTTGTTTTATTCCTTTAAAAGGTTTTGATGAGATAATGAACGCGGTTGTTGCTTTTGTGATGCTGACGATAAGCGCAGCAGAGAGGACAGAGACCAGTTTGTAACGCTTGGCTGTTCTCATTTCCGGTTGTTTCCAGAGCGTTTACAATCTCTGTACTGCTTCCACAGGCCTCAAAATTGCTCTTCAGTCCATTGAACATTGGACGGCTCTTGCTAACTTTCGTTAACCTATTTAATTACCGCCATTGTATGTTTCCTTTAGAGCGGTCGTTACAAAGAAAGAGCAGTACTTCTTCTCAAATGAAAATATATATACAGCAACTATAAATTTATTTTATCAAATCTATTCATGGTTTACAGATGCAATTCCAATTGATTTATCTTCTCACTCACGCACAGCTTGTAATTTTCGAATAGATTATTATTCCACGTCCACAATTTCATTGGCCCTGATCTTCAGTGACAAAAAATAATATCACCAAATGTAAAATTACAAGTTATATTTCAATGGTTAAAGATCGTAGTTCAGCTTACATTGCTGCATGATGACTTTGACTGGGATTTCATATTTATATCAATAGCAAACGACCCTTACGAACATAACTAAGGACGATGCTTATTGTATGTGAATCAGCACACAGAGAATGTATCAAACAGTTTTACTCCAGTTAGTAAACGTAAACGTCGTCATGGATCGCAGTGTTTGGTAGATATAATCTGCACAGTGAAAGCTGCTTGTTTGTGTTACGACTCCCAACATTTACGTAACTGACGCCAAAGAAGCTTAGACCGAGACCGAAACTGGCCAGCGAGGTTGTGTACCTATTGCGCTTCCACGGCCACCTATCGTTACGCCATTGAACTCTCGGGAGTACACTCGTATACCTGCCAATGTGCCAGGTAATACGTACTCCACGCACTGTCAAATATTGCCTCTTGTCAAACAGTTATTTAATAATCCGGTGTAGTGCATTGAGTGGAGCCCTGAAGGACAACCAGACACATTCTGGTCCAAGTTACCTAGCAATATATCTCTTGAATACGAGATTAACAGACCGGTGTCGACCGGCTCAGGTACCCTAATTGCAATTAGCGCCCCCTGTCGCCAATCCTTCCGGTCTTGACCCCCCATACTTTGACGAACCATTCAGATTCCCTCGGGCATTTTCGTAACTATATGTTTATTGGAGGTCGTATATTAACATTCATTGTGTCCGTTTGATGGGTGGACGGAAGATACATTTGATAATAGTAAACTACTGCTATCAATTACACAAATTGTGTAGGAGGTTGTTTGAGATAAAACGATTGATGCGTGTTAAAAGGCGGTGGACTTTGACCTATACAAATGGACTCTAAACAGTCAAACATGTTAACATGTATAGTATGTTAATTTCAATAGTATAAGAATAACGATCATGAAAGACTTGAAAGACATTTAAAATGTTGGTGACATATATTTCAATATTTGTAATTTGAAAGATTCATCTCGTAAAGGTCAGATTGCATTTATGATTTTCTTCATCGACAACATTCAATAGATATACATATTTCAATCAAATATCAACAATAAGGTAAAGAAGTAATGTGTAAAGGAGGAGTAATAGTGTCTAAGTATAATACAACACATACACACATACACACATACAACACATACACACACGATTACAGATTGTAAAAACTGCGGTTTGTTTTGGTAGGATACAACTATTTACAACATCCAATGTCACTAAGTCTAGATATTTACATCATCCAATGTCACTAAGTTTAGATATTTACAACATCCAATGTCATTAAGTCTAGATATTTACATCATCCAATGTCACTAAGTCTAGATATTTACAACAATGTCACTAAGTCTAGATATTTACAACATCCAATGTCACTAAGTCTAGATATTTACATCATCCAATGTCACTAAGTCTAGATATTTACAACATCCAATGTCACTAAGTCTAGATATTTACAACATCCAATGCCACTAAGTCTAGATATTTACAACATCCAATGTCACTAAGTCTAAATATTTACAACATCCAATGTCACTAAGTCTAGATATTTACAACATCCAATGTCACTAAGTCTAGATATTTACAACATCCAATGTCACTAAGTCTAGATATTTACAACAT
>JAUTBT010016625.1:0-22219 GCA_032361225.1 Lepetodrilus schrolli
AGCGCTACGGATGTTGCGGGTTTCCTCCTGCCCTAAACTGACAAGTCGTGATTTAAGTGAAAGAATCTTGAAAGCGAATTAAAACCCCAATACAAAAATAAACTTGAAAAAAAAGAAAGAAAGAAAATCCACAAAATTATATGAAGCGATATCGCCAATTCTAAAGTATGTAATACCTAAAGTGGCCTCATCTAAATATAATATTGGATACCTTTTACTGTTCAGAGTACTCCCGCCTTGTATCATACCCAAATGGATGCCGCTATGATGCTGTTAGTGAAACTTTACACAAGACGTGTGACGTCATCATTACATGTGTAGCGATCGCTATCTAGGTAGGTGTATTTAATTAGGAAATACATATATTTCTAGATTAGAATTTAAAAAAAGAATCTTAAAAAATTCATACTTATCAGGGAATGATAGTTGTGTCAGAATATGCAATAGCCTGATTAGTAACAGCTGACGTTGAAAATATGCTCGTCGCGCTTTAAAGCCGTAATTTTTAGATTTCGGGTTTTCGGAGCCAATCATAGAGCAGATATCTCCCACTATCAACAAATGCATCATTGTTTTTCTTTAGAACTACATGAGATAACTAAATGATTTATTTCTTCAGAGATATAGTCCGATGCATATCATGAAATATTCGGTATGCATACCGTATGAACGTTTGATCGACTGAACAACATCGATACCTCTCTTCTAAAGGTTTCGTAGGCTACCATTAAACCATGGCACTCTCATATCTATCTTTATCGCTGAGCGCTATGGCCGCTTGATGGATACGATATCTTTATGAAACGGTGCCATGTACTAGTATCTGAGTTTATAGATCTCATAAACGTGGAATCCAATATAGAGCTTGTGTCTGATGTATTGTTTTCGTCTTTAGACAGCTATATGTCACGGTCAAATGACATCAATCCCAGCCCGTTTTACTTTTTTTTTAAATTGATGTTTTAGAGCCGCTTTAAAAATTACTAGTATTTCACTTATATCACCCGTCTTACTACAATCTTATACAGTTCGAAGAGACAGAGGGTATGTGTACTAGTATTTTGGGCGACACATTACATATTCGTAGAAGCGTTATGGGGCCATACCACCGTATTTCATTATCAACGGTGACCAAGTAGTTCCTCTTAAAAGTAACGTTTGCAAATGTTCCATTGTCTGTGCCCTAGTGTCTTTGCATTTTATGTAAAATGAATGGAGTTTTGTTCCAAATGAAGTGTGTTTCATGAAGTTTAACAGTAATCTAAATGTATATCACTACTCTCTCTACTCGGAAGTAGTAGGCATCATTCAATGTGGGGTGGTTAGGTTCACATTTGCTATATTCCAGCCATGTCAGTTCTTGTTGATATACAGTGCCTGTTTTTGATTGCATTTTGCCAATACCTGATATGTTTGTGTGTGTGTGTGTGTGTGTGTGTGTGTGTGTGAGAGAGAGAGAGAGAGATGTAGTGAGGGAGAGTGAGAGAAGAGGGAGACAGGTAGAAAGGAAACGTCCACGTGAAAGTGGATTGAGTGTGAACGATTTCAAATCGGTTTGAGGGACAGTGTGAATGTATGTTCTCAAATAAATCGGTTTGAATCCAATCGAATTCGTCAATTCGAATTGAGGAATTCAATTTGAAAGTGGTGTCAATGTGAACACAGCGTAAGAATACTGCATTAACCAAGAACATTAAGTATGCATGTACAACATGCGCGGAATGTGTTCAATCATGCTATCTCACGAAAGGTCCATCCAATAATTATATTTAGTATTTTTAAATAGGTGTTTAGAGCGAGACGTTTTCAAGATTCTTCTAATCCAATTAACGCGAGTTCATGAAAAATACAATTGAATTTGATTTGGAATGTACGAACTTGTCCGAAGTACGAACTAATTTACATCTGTTTTCTCACCTGCGTTCTTTAAACGTGCATACCTGCCCCCAGTCTTTACACAGCCTACAGCAAATATAGTTATTTTGGTGTGGCAATAGTACTAAATTCAATTAACATGCAGCAGACGTCAAAGACATTACTTCAAAGGATCCATTCGACGAAAAGCAGGCGTACTTGACTTTCGTCTTCACACGAAATCCTATCCAACAGTCATGCCACAAATATGAATGAACCTATATAGGCACAGCCGCTTCTTTATCTATCAATAGAAATCTAATTGTCTTCGATTAGTTTTCCTATTGGACGACTCGTAATTCAATAAACAAGGACTTATCTAGATCCGGCGACATGCTCTGTCTACGTTCATAACAGTATTACGTGTATTTTCGTAACAATTTCCAACAAATTGCTTCATTCCTATCAGATATCATTCTCAAGACGACATTTAAGTTTTCTTCTGGCAACTACGAAGTCTTGCAGACACTCGTGTTATGACACGTACAGACACTCTCGATAACACTCTTGGTTTAAGAGACTGTGGAAATGGATACGTTTTCATAATGAAGTTCAACTAATACTAGTTTAAACTACGCTTTTATTTATTTAGAATGCATGTGCAAGTTGTCTCGTTTCTATTTAAAATTCCCTTTCTTCATCCTCAAGCCCCCCCCCCCCTTTTTTCCTTTCTTCTTTCTATCTATCTCTTTCTCTCTCTCTCGCTCTCTCTCTCTCTCTCTCTCTCTCTCTCAGTTAGAAGAAGAAGAAGAACCGATGGAGAACCGATGTGCTAACATTTGCATGGATCCAATGCTCTAAAAACAAAGCACACATTCGTGTTCGTGATTTATGGACAAAACTGTCAGTTCCATCTGCTTTGTAATATCCGCTACGACACCGACGTATTGTTATCCGGTAAAATCACGTGGGGATCCTCCCGCAGAGAACCGGAAGCTGATGTTGCTATATTCTAATTCGGCAATAGTACAACTTTCGCAGCAGTGTATCTTCGTGCAGTGTTCAGACGGTAAAATCGTAACTACGAAATTCACAATTAGATTTGTAATTACTACCACACAGTATACTGCCAGCGTGTAATATAAGGATCCATTAAAACATGTCTATTAAAGATAGTCTATTGTATCTATAGTGATTAAAGATAATTGGATTCCCTTGATACCAAGTAGAAAATATAATACGTGTCGTAAATAGGAGCATAACAATCCATCTATGTATATCATATGAAATGGTTGCTTGGAGCAAGTCTTTAGTACTGGTGGAGTAAAATGTAACGCATGAAGCGAATTCTGCGCAGCGTACAATAAAACTATGCTTTATAGTACGGGGTATCGTTTTTCATGGCTCTCGTACCCACTATGAGACTACAGCGGTCTCGTAGCGATCTCTTACGCATTGTTATATAGCATTTAAGAAGCGCTAAGATCTCGGTGGGTACGAGAGACTCTAGAAACGATACTCAGAAAGGCAGCGTAAGGAATTAATGTCCATATTACATATCCTTTAGTGCTATTGCAACACAAAAAACGGATGATAAAAACAAATCATTTATCCATTATGCTTTACAGCATTTATAAAATTTCATTAGTATTTAAATTACAGTGTAAAAGATGAAAATTCATGAGAAATGTGAACAAAACATATTAGGTTTGTATATGATAGTGTATTGTAAGAAGACTTGTCGGTTTACGTAGATATTGGAATCAATGAATAATCACTCAAGGTGGATCGATTATTAATTATGTCCGTAGATCTAATTGATATAATATATAACGTTCAGAATAATGACTGTTTTCATAATTGATATTACTATGTGAAGATGCATGATCATGAAGCATCGTAGCGTAACAAACTGGTATAACCAGTTATAGTTTATGATTAATATCCACTTTATGTAGGCTGTGAAGGGAGATTCATCTCCGACGCAACTCAGTCACGTGATCAGGATTGAAGAGAATCGTATACGATTATTGATTTATTGATTGTTAAAATAACATTCGTTTAATAATGCACACGTAAAAAAAAACCCCACACATTTCGCCCATCAAACAAAAATATTGATTGTCTATGATACCGTGTCATATTGAAGTTTGCCTTCTGAAATTCAACCAATTTTCTTTACGTCTGTTTCACTTTCTATGCAAAACGATTAATCTTTGAACTCGCTGTTTTACAGATTCAAGTAATAAGTACATTTACAGCCAGTGCGGGGTGCTGCTGCCCATGCCTTGAAACTTTTTAAAAATTAATTTTACGAAGAGAGAATTAACAGTTATCCAACAGTGAACTATTTTAATCTTTCCTGAAACATTCACTTAATATCGATTTTTAAAAAAAACAACGCAGAAAGTCTGAAAGAGTTATACGAAAATAATCGATAACCTTCAACGTAAATATTCACGATGACACGTACATCACTGTCTTGAGGAAATTTAGTTTCGTATTTCTTGTTGTTTATTATTTGAAACTTCAATAATTTTAGTTATAAGCATAAATCACTGCAGTCTAGTAGTTTTGCTAATACATTGGAAGAAAGAGAAAAAGGTCATTGCAGTAAAGACATCCATACTAAATACGATACGTTCTAAATCATTTAAGTATATTGTTGGACATCTATCAACGCATTTTCGTAGAACGTTATGTATCTAACTACAGTGTACTAGACATATACAAATGCTAATGTTTAATAAACGCTATTTTAGGATGTCAATACTAAAACTTAATTAGAACCTGTAGAAGCCGTCAATAACAAAACAAACAACCATTTGACCTTATTAGAAGCAATGCCGACTGGCCATTCAATGTTCGGGACCAAATGGAAGCCATTGATCTCAATATTGCAATCCGGCACAGCCTGTCAGACATTCGGAGAACATCACCTTGACCAGCTGTAATACATTAATTTGTACATACGTGGTGGATGCTGAAATCCAATCTACCTTTATCAAATTACTTCAACAATGCGCGTGTTGGAGGAAGTCTCCGAGGTGCGAGAGGTTGATTGTTTACGTTCCGATTGCGGCATGCAGCTCATGCTGAATGACACTGAGAACAAACATGGGGGCAGTGCGCTTTGCTTAGACTGTTTGGCTGTTAATCAACGTGATGACAGTAAGACGCCGTGATGACAGCAAGATAAATCGACGTGTAATTGAAGTGGGTATCCATTGAATGTTCAACAAATTACTGATTAATTTCAAGACGTGGTGCTTGTTTACATGGTCGCTTACACGTTGTAGAAGACAAACTACCTGTTTAAGCAACGTTTATTTGATGCCCTATCAGGTCTGGTAATAACGTTATCCATGAACCTTTCAAATGTGACAGTTTGGGCAATTCGGATCAACCAAGCGACATCCACAGATATGCGCTCGGACCGAATAGGAAGGTTGGCATTATGGGGGAAACGGACCAATGTAAACGCTTTCAGTGTCATATATTGCATTCCTATACAAAGAATAGACAATCCCATTGAAATATGTGCAGAAATGCTGTAAAATTGTATTTCTTAAAGTTCAAATTAACAGCAATTTCATTGGACGGGCAATCTCGTGACCGTACACCCACAGCTATGTATTAATAAGTATATATACATACACATATATATTATCGACTTTACAAAGATGGTTATATATGCACCAGTGAATTATTTGGGCATTACTATGCAGACAACAGGTAATCCTAGTGAAAAATAACAAGCCATGTGATAGAATTATATTTATTTAAATAATAAAAAAATACCTGGATTACTTTTCTATATTTCATTTTGTAACGTGCATTTTGATTAGTCGAGGGAAAATGCAAAGATTATTGGCTTTTTGTCAATGGAAACCTAACAGACGAGCTGTCTGTTCATGGCTTGAGTAGAAACCGTAACCGTAAGTTCCAGGTTCCACCACTGGTACGTGACTGCCTGTCCGACCCTTCCGTGAAACTCAGACCAAGCCCCAATGTTACGAAATTTTTCTGAGTACGTTTTCATGCTCCTCAAATTTTGTTCACATTTCTCAATATATAATTTCACCTAGAACATGAAATCGTTGTCAAAATGTTTCGTAACCTCGGGGCCTGGGACCCGTTGCTCAGAACAGTTGTAGCTACAATTAATCGTAAGTAAACTTTTAGGGGCCCGCTACAAATGTACGTTTGGTTGCACGAATGACTGTTATTGCTACCATTGTTTTAGCTCAAGTATTGTAGCGATAACAGTATTTCATGCAATGGACTCACACTTGTAGCGGGCCCCTACAATTTTACTTACAATCAACTGTAGCTACAACCTTTCTGAGCAACGGGACCCGGACTGAAAATCAACGCCACATTTCCACTATTAGTAACCAAAATGCACAGAGAGAGAGAGAGAGAGAGAGAGAGAGAGAAGAGAGAATTGCATGAGAGACGACAGAGAGAGAGAAGAGAGAGAATTGGATGAGAGATAGACGGGGAGAGAGAGGAGGAGGAGAGAGAGAGAGAGAGAGAGAGAGAGAGAGAGAGAGAGAGAGAGAGAGAGAGAGAGAGAGAGATATGTTTCAATACGCTCGCTCCGCATACCTTGGCGCTCTCACTTACCGGGGACAATCATAATGTCAGATTATCATAGGGCTGGATGTCAGGTTTGATTCTTCCCATGATAGGCAGTAATGACAGGCTGCCATTCCCCATCGTAATCAAGCGGGACGAGTCGTGCTTGAACTGTTAATTGGTCTACTGGATGGGGTTGGTTAACCGGATTCCCTTACTTGAATGTCACAAGAACGCTTCCAGATCAAGGCTTGCTATATATGGGAATCAATGGTATATAGCGTCATGTCCATAGTGACAATGGAGTCCGGTTTACAAAATCACGGAATGAGTCACGAAAAATGTCACGAATAAAGTCACTGACATTTTCACGAGCATCCACCCTTGTGTCCTGGCCAGGACATTTAATAGGACTCCTATTTTGGCTGTATCAGTGAAAATCTCACGAGTACCAGGAATTGTTTCTTAATAGAGAATCACTACCTCGCAGGAATTTATTTGGTAAACGATGCATTACACTAGATTGATACTGCAAAAGGAGACTGTAGGAATTATTTTTGACTTGACGATTACATAGATAAATCTACATTTTCGTCGCATTCAGCCGACCTAAAATTCCACCATTTTCCATGACCGACATCGTACTATAATTACGACGTCAACGTCTACAACATTGGACAGATCGCTGTCGTGGAGCCGACGTTTAGACGATGTTTGCAAATCATGCTAATCATTCGATACGTTCATTCGATCGATTTGCAAAGATATATATACTGCCATGTCGTTCCTTGCAATTTAGTCTCGTTAAAGCAAACTTGTAGAGTAAAATGTGGCTTCGAAATCCGTGACGGTACTAAAACCAAGGTCTACATTTACTTACATAGTAATGGGTTGCATCGTCTATCTCAATTGTAGCCTAACCAAGTATAAATTACACTGATCAGTTACTTTAAACACTTACTTTTAAATTTCGTAAATCCAAAAGAAAAAAATAAACATGTATATAATGTCACAGATATAATAAACCGTACCTCGTTAACTGCATATTAAAGCATTTTTCCTTTGAAAATATCTGAATACGTTGTATTATAGTATTTGCATATTAAATATGGAACGTGTATTCATAGGATTGTTGTATTTATCGCTATATCTGAATCAGAAACATGAAAAACTGATTGAAAACAACTTCAAAGAGAGTAAAATACGAGATGATGTTGATTATCACCAATAAATTGAGATCAAACGTGTCCCATAAAATAGCATTAAATAGCATATCGGATTATTAGTGAGGTATATCTAGCGTTCTTAACGCAAGTTTTGCTTTCCATAATGTAGACACTAAACAAATCCAGATTCTAAGCGAGCATAATTCTCTGATGCAGGAATCAGCAGGCAATACTTCAATCTGATTATGAATATATTTTGCATTTTATATTTAGAAAAATGGCACGCGTTGGTAATGATGCAAAAGTGTTGCATATAACATATAACTAAAGTCTTGGGGCCATCTTTCCGAAGCGACCGTATACCTAACGATATCGTTAACATTTTCGTGGTGGAAAATTTGATGATCTTGAAAGAATCAAATGGTCATTGTTAAGATGTCGTTACGTATAGGATATCTTCGGGAAACGTGGCCTCTGTTAATTTCTTTAGTTGTATTGGGAAGTAAAACATAATATATTACATACAAGTTAAAATGTGCCGAATGTTGTCTACACAGTCACATATTTAAAGGCATATAATCACGGGTTTGTTTACATATTTCATATATTTTTACATGAAAGTATGTATATTTGAGGTGCCTACACAAGTATATTGGGTAACCAGCTACATTTTCCGCATATCACACTGGTCTTCAATATTTTCATATTTTATTATTTTTTAATATATATAGTTTTACGTAGCTTTAGTGGTACCAGTAGTCGCGAAAGGTTATTTTGACAGTGTTCAATGATTAGAGTTACCCCCCTTAGTCTATTAGACTATAGAACATTGCGATATTATAGTACATTACCAACTGATTATTCGGGTTTTACTGGAAATGTAAACTGCAATGGAATTTCACATATCCTACAGCAGTGAAAAGATATTTAGAGGTACAAAACCGATAATATGTATGCTAAGTGCATGTACTTTGCAGTTTTAACTCCAATTCGGTCCATAACGACAAATTAATATGTGATTATATTCCTTACACTATATACTATATATTGCATTTCATTCACGAACAGCTGTTGTGGGTGTCATTATTACAATTATATGCACATTTAAAACGTAGCAAGACAATACAGTGTACTATCTATATTCCACGCAAGGAATAACGCCGATTAAACTTCATACATCAACAACACATTTCCACGACCTTTACCGTTATCACCACGGTGTTTTCATTAGTGAACCTCCTGCATCAGCAGTCCTTTTTCCGGGCTGTGGGGGAACATTATAGATATACAAACACACGGCTCCGACACGCGTTCTCCTTGTTTGCTATATCGCTGCCCGGAAAAGACGTAACGACTTGCCTCCTGGGTACTTATTAATCTCATATCTCTTTAAAAACGTTATAGTTATAGTATTGGACCTGAAACACTTTGAAGGTTGTGTGATCATAAAGGTACGTTTATATATAAATGTGATTGCGTGTGTGTGTGTGTGTGTGTGTGTATGTGATTCAATTAAATATGAATTGAACAATAATAGTAAACATGTCAATATAGTAAGAATGCTGCTATCCTCATAAAAATCAGTTACGAACTATTTGGATATACGCGAAGTATAGGTTCTATTGAGCAAAGACTCCAAAAACCTGAGATCTTATATGAATTAGATCGGAATTCTGCGCGATTTAGATCCAGCTGTAGCTTGGGGTTGAGTTTGAACGACATGGTGATAACGAAATCGCAT
The DNA here is from genome assembly GCA_032361225.1 of Lepetodrilus schrolli. Taxonomy (NCBI): domain Eukaryota; kingdom Metazoa; phylum Mollusca; class Gastropoda; order Lepetellida; family Lepetodrilidae; genus Lepetodrilus; species Lepetodrilus schrolli. The sequence goes on from JAUTBT010016625.1 coordinate 9,343, forward strand.
AATACCAGGCAGAACAATACTACTGTCTAATCAGTATATCTATCTTGCTGCTTCCTTCAAGGATGTAAGAAGCTTGTATAGTAAAGTTCACAATGCTCTATGTGCCGTTCACACAGTCTAAATTTAGCGTCTTAGGATGTAAAACCACCGAACATCTATTGTGTACTTTTATCAGTGTAGGCTGACCATTACGTGATAATTGTAGCATGCCATTATGCACTTTAATGCGCCAGGGACAATATTATCAAGGGAGGGGTGGGGTGGTCTGGGGGTGGAAGGGTGCGCTCCCATTTTGTTTTACTGATTAAAATGTTTAAATAATAAAACTATCATAACTCGACACAGCCTCCCTGGGTTTGGCCCTCGTGCTTTCGTTCGCTTGCAGCTCTCACTAGAGAGTTTACTCCTGCCCAAGTGAGGAGTATACTACTGACGTCTATTGGGTGAAACACGAGGTGATCTGTTGGTAATTTCACACACACACACACACACACACACACACACACACACACACACACACACACACACGCACGCACGCACGCGTAGTATGCAGACGAGATGTAACCGCCAACTTAATGCATAAACAGGCAGATAGTGATTATTAAATATATAGGCTACATTTACAAATAAATCTTGTAGGATCCGCTCAGCGGAATCATACAGTTTGAGCATCGGTTTTTCTGTTCATACCTTGATGAACGCAATACATATTTCAGTTAATCATTAAATATTCAGTGCGAATAGTACATTTAACATACATAAATGGTATTATTCTCTATGAACGATATGCCTATTTATTTTTAAGGACTGCTTTTATTGTAAATTGTCAAGCAAATAAGTAGTATAAACTATCGATATCGAGTGTTCATACAGCAACACCTATTTACCACGGGTGAGTCACCTTTACGCATTCGTCGACTAACAATAACGGCACACGCCAGATGTCAGTAAAATTCTTGATTTATATATTAATATATACTGCAATGAACTAATATATGGATGAACCACAATAGTCTATTGAATGAATTATACATCGTATTCTTCATAATACTAGTTCACATTACAACACCCTGACAATAGATCAAACACGTAGTGGGAGTTTTCATCGATGGAAATTCTTAGCACGTTGCATTGCAGAAATTCTCATGTAATACAATAGAGCATGTGGCAGCGCAGTTTAGATCACGACATTGCCGTATTGTCGTGCTACCTGTTACAAGTACATGCTATCTACATTGTATAGATGAAGTATATGATCTATATTGAACAGCCACGATATGTATGCATGGTATAATTGTGATGGATAGCAACACAAGCTACACAGACAGGCGTGTGTAGGTGTGTTATTGTTAAGATCAAGCAGCTCTGCTCATGCTCAAATAAAAGAATAGTTATGCCGGATATCCGATCATGCCATCTCGTCGTGCAATCGACTATATAGCTGTCCCACGCGAAATGCACTCGATCCCATGTACTTATTATATATATACGCATAATATGTGAAAAATAAATAATTGAGACGAAGAAAACGTACGTAATTATGAAGTAATAAGCTGGTTCCAAATTTCTATGCATCTCTCTCTCTCTCTCTCTCTCTCTCTCTCTCTCTCTCTCTCTCTCTCTCTCTCTGGTACCAAACACGACTACAAATTCCAAAGTTTGTCAGTGGTAACGTTGGCTACACATATACATCTATTAGGTTGTCAAGTCGTTTTCGTGAGTCATTACTGATTATTTAAGTCGAAAGGACTTATTTTGTAATTTTATACAATCGATGCATGTAAGTAACGAACATTGCTTCCAATCATTTTCTGATTCACATTATTTATGTTTGACGGATTCCTATTTACTAACCTAATATAATATTTCGTCTCAACATGTTTATCAAACAGAATTCGTCCCCAAAACATTCCCACTGGTGTTAACCAAATACTGCGGGTTTCAATCAACCTTCAGATGGTCTATCACAATTAATTCGAAGTTACAATTAACTAACACGATCATGCGGTTTGTTAATCAAATAAAAGCTTCCGTCTCTAGAACACGGGATCCGTTTCTCTGATAATCCTCAAACATAATTGTTCTACTAAATGTTCGCTTCCACTGTAAAGAACTCAATGTATAAAATAGTTCCCGTGCTCAGCAGCACTGTGGTAATTATAACATGGAAATTGCAGTCGATATACAGATATAAGATGCATTATCTCATAGGTTACGCTAATTAAATGATAGTGTGTACCTATTTGAACCGAATTGTAATTAAAACTATTTCCCCCTAAGTACTTTGCTCCTGTTGTCGTTGTATATTCATAAAAGAAATATAAATAATTGATATACCTAAACAAATATATCAGAAATAGTTATACATATGATAAATGATCATCCCTTATTATGATTAACCTTGCGTACTTGATAGTTTTACTTCTCTCTCCCACCACGTTTCTCTCGAGTGTCTTTAGATATCGTCTATATCCTGCACTTAGGGATAATCTTTGTGTTAGACGAGCTTCAGCGTAGAGATTATCCCTAAATGCAGGATATATACGATATCTAAACACACGAGGTTAATAATCTCTTTATTATCTAATGTCAAGATTAAATACAACATCAACGTGTGAATCGACATTTTAAAGTTACGTGTAGGAATACATACAGGTCAATAAATTGTAAACCGCCTCACTCATTGATAAATACACCAAAGGAAAGGAAACAACTTTAAGAATAATTCTTATTACAAATTGTAAACATGTATTAAATGCCGTCGATTAGCACATCTAATTTCAGATCGTAATTGTCATCTTCTTTACTATTTCCATATAGTAGCATCTATAAATAGTAGTATGACGTCAGACGTCAAGACGTCACACACGGTCAGAGCATAGTTATTAGTCAGGCAAAGTATTATGATACACGAAATATCTGTATACTTCCTTGTTCTCATAAACTTACTCGAATTGCATTCTTATTACTGGATATTTGGTAAAATGTTAATAAATACCATGTTATTGTACAAATTTTGCACGTAATATATGACAAAATTAAGAATATTTTAGAAAATAACCCGGCAAAAACAGTGTAAACTTTCAACTTTCCATTTTTTCTGTGGCCTTCGACCTTTCTTTCTTTCGCTTTGCGTTTTCTTCTCTGTGACCGTTCTTTCTTTCGCTCTGTCTTTCTTTCTCATTTATTCTCCGTGCCCTTCGATCTTTGTTTCTTTCTGTCGCTCTGTCTCACGGCTGGCACACGACCCTCGGCCACGTTGATGATTAGATAGAATTGAGAACAGGAACATCCGCTGGAAGCAGAATTCTGTAGATTAATGAGGTCATGACCTCCGCTGCCTTCTTGGACATCGTCAATAGAGAATAACAAACGAGACTGGAGAGATCTAGTGGTGCTGTGTTTATACACAACGTTAAATAGTATCCGACGGAAGCGAGATTAGTACTGCATTTATGCCAAGGAAATCGGCTTCTGGCTCTTGGATTCAAAGACGGTTCAGAGGCTCTATATCTACCTTCACTAAAATATATATTTCCTTTCGATTATTTATATACTCAGATAAAGTAGTGATAATAATGTTGCTGCTGCTGCTAATAATAATAATACTAATAATAATAATAATAATAATAATAATAATAATAATAAATAATAATAATAATAATAACAATAATAAACAATAATAAATAATAATAATGATAACAATAATAAACAATAATAAATAATAATAATAGTAATAATAATTAATAATAATAATTAATAATAATAATACTAAATAATAATAACAATAACCATAATAATAATGATAATAAAAAATAAAAATAATAAATAATGATAATACAAATAATAATAATAATAATAATAAATATAATACAAAAATATATATAGTAATACTAAACAATGTTGTTTTTTAAGTAATAATAATAAAAATACTACTACTAATAATAATCATAATAATAGTACTACTACTTATAATAATACTAATCATAATAATAGTACTACTACTACTACTACTAATAATAATAATAATAATCAGTCCCGCGGGTATGTCCAATCTAGAAAGCACGTTCAATGTGCTTTCAGTGTGCCTTAAATTCACCTTCTCAACTCTCTGGGCAATATATAACGTATGTCTTACAGCAGTGATACAATTGAGTAATGTTCATGACTGTTAGAGAATGAAATATCGTGTTTAATTCAAATCTGTGGGATGGTCGTATAATATAGTACCATTGTAAAAAAGCTCTGTATTCTGGACTATTGTCAAGCATTCTATGAAAAGAAAAACCTCTTAGCAAATCCCTGTCCGCAATTCCCATGTACATTTTTGTAATATATGTTTGTACTTAATATGCCGAGGTTCCCTGCTTAGTGAATAACGATTCTGTTCTGTTAACCCTAGTGCTACTAGTGTCGACTAGAAGTGCAGCAGTGCTCCTAATCTCTTCGAGGAGGATCGTAATTAATTATATATTAATATTAATTAATATTATAACAAATTATCCTAATTATAATTGAAGGATATAGACTTGCAAAAATGCACGAAACGTTTCACATTAAATTACGGAACGAATGCAAACTTGCCGAATGTGAATACTTCATTTCAATGTCTTTTCGTGGACCCGTACTTCTCTTAGCGCCAATGTTCCACTTCCTAAAGAGATTTAATCCCGGAATAGGCCTGATTAAGTTTTCAAATTTAATTATTTACTTTTTTTAAGGCGCTATTTCCAGCACATTCCGATGCTACTTTTTGATTATCTGATAAAGAGCATGGCCTACGTGGGTTACAGCATGAATTATGTGGCATGCAACATGTTAATTATTATGTGACATGCAGCCTGATATTCTGTAACTCCCAATATGGTATGTCCCCAAAATATGGGATGATTCTCTGTCATACAACATGACACTGTGACATACAACATCACAATGATCGATGACATTATGTGATATACAACATGACATTGTGTGGTATGCAACGTGACATTGTGTTATATACAAATTCAAACATGACATTACGTGCACAGTAAGACATATGTATATTTCTTTGATTCACGAAAACCTAACCAAAACCTAAAGATTACGCTTTGAAAATGGCTTAATCTCCGTAAGGGAAACCAAAATGGCATTCGACCACGAACCCTAACCCTAATCATATCCCAGCAGCGCGTGCGCAAAATGACCACGCCGTGTTTCTCTTGCAGATCATGTGTTTCACGGCGTTCTCGGTGGTGTCGTTGGTGACGGCGGTGGTGAGCATCCAGCTGTTGCGTCTTGGTCTGGTGAACCACACGACTGACGGTCACACGTTCCAGAAGGAAAACAAGGACATCCTCATCTTCGTGGCTCTGGCCACCGCCGGAGCCGAGTGTCTTGTCTGTGTCTTCTCAAGCGTCATCAGCTGCAGAATCGCCAAGCTGGCCAAGGAAGAGATGTGCAAGCAGCGCGGGGGGATGTTCCACGTGAAGGTACTGGGTCAGAAAGATATTGTAGTTGTTATGCGACCTGCCGCTGTTAAAGAGGACGTCACGGCGGTGTGAGCCGTTGTGGTGTAGACGTCGTCATCTCCCAAGTCCGCTCTCCAATCCCAAAGACTGGTTCCCGATCACACCTGCGAAATCGCACGGCACTTATTTTCATGCATTGAGACGGTGACCAGTCTTGCCCTCGCCTGCCTGCCTCTCTGTCTTACAGGATTATCTCCCCGTGATAGCGTTCCTGTAGCGGTTACACCTGTAGGCTTTAACCCACCCTCCTGCCTGTGTTGAAACGTGTGCATGTGTGTCCTCCCGTGTTCGTCTGTGAAGTCACTGCGTGCGTACTTCCACCCGTTCCTTCTTCTGTTCAGCTTCCGCTACAGTTTCTGTGTCGGTGTTCCACGTGTAGTATTCCACATTATTGCCGTAACTCGGTCTATTTTCCGTTCAGGAGGAAGGGGGAGAAGAAGAGGGGGAGGGAGGTGGTGAAGAAAATCCAACAGCTCATGCAGGTCACGTGACCAACTCACAACTTATAGACGAAGAGTGCGTGGAACTAGACATTATGTCCCCACGAACCGCAGAAACCGTTATGAAAGAAAGGCCAGCATTTGATGTCAATGACATCGTGAGACAGTGTAGTACGAATGCGCTTAGTTCACGTGCATCTGAACTAGAGTCGGAATCTGTTGACCCTTCGCAAGGACTGTGGATAGTTAACGATTTGCAAGGTTCGGTTTGCACCGAGCCTGTGAATATTATCACGGGAGATAACTCGTTTTTAAGCAGATACGCAATTTTACCGAGTATTCATTCATAGCAGAGGTAATAGTGCGTGTTTTTGTGTGAAAAGTATACATGTGTTAGGTATTTCGTCCGGGCTTAAAAACGAATGGTGCCAAATATCCGTAATTTGCCAAACAATGGAAGCAACATGCCACAGTATGGGAACTGACACCATAGACAATCGATATTAATAATTACTGGAGAACTCGGAATAAAGAACTCGTTGAATGTTTAACATGTTTTCCACAACAACAGCGTTTCTTTTGTGGGATTGAGCGTGACCAACATGCATGAATGCAAAGTATTAATCGCTGCACGCAATAATATTATAGTTTTACGTATGCGTGCATGTTATGTAAGTATTATAGAATTGTTTCATCGTCATTTGTATGTGTGTAATTTAGTTGCATGGTCAACTATTGTGGAATTGGTTGTGTATTAATTTATATAAATAATTATTTCGGAATAATAACTCCAATCTGATTCTATTTAACAAAAAATTTGAATTATATATATTTTGTCATGCCATAGATTTTGCCCTTTTTCATAAGAAATATGCAGGAAACGGGCAATAACATGAACACGAAATACACCAATAACAGGAACACGAAATATGCAATAACATGAACACAAAGTACGCACAAACAGGAACAGGAAATGCACAATAACAGGAACACGGATTTCGCAAAAAAAGGACCACGAAATACACATTAACCGGAACACGAAACGCAATAACACGAAACACGCATTAATGTGAACACGAAACACGCAATAAAAGGGAGTCATAGAATATAGATAGCACGAGCAATATCAACATGTTACCGTATACCACTATTCCAATGTCAGGATAAAACTGCATTCCGGAAAATACGTCGTTACACTTTTTGAAGCAACCATGTGTTCGCTATATACCCGGTAGTGTTCAAGTGTTCTTCAAGTCGCATGATGCATGCTAAAGGTAATTGAAGACGTTGGTGTTATTGTTAAACTGTTTTGTTCAAGGCATCGCCTAGAATCTGTTGTTGTTAGTTGATTAATGGTTTGTAGACCGTAGCCAACGTAATAAACGTGTAAAGCATACATGGCTTTGTTTTATTGTAATCGATCATGACGTTAAATTACGTGAAATTAATTAAATTAATGTGAAATATTTGCACTGAAAATGTGACATGCACAGCTGAGAATGGCCTGGTATTGTGAGCTACAGTTAATATGCTAACCTGGAACTCAGCGCATTACGTCTTCAACGTGGGCAGTCCCTACGTTACCACCATTATAGATATGCTGGCCAGAATTGTAAAAATTCGGAATTCAGGCCCAATGCGTTATTCCGGCCAGGACTCGATTTCTCGAAACAAACTTGAGTTTGAGATTTTGGTCAGCTGAGATTTCTCTCATTGACTCAGTGCTGTAACTTGAGTAAAAACTCGAACCCAACTGAGATTGTATTAAAGTTATACCACTGAGTCAATGGGAGAAATTGCAGCTGAGCAGAGTGTCAAACACAAGTTTGTTTCGAGGAATCGTTGGCCAGAACTGACAAAAGTTTTAATCTAGATCTTTACTAGATATCCTCAATGTTACTGGAGTTGCGCTGAAGTGTCTAAGTATACAATCTCGAAAGTATGACTTTAAAGTGACAAGATCATATTTGGACGCAATATTAAAAAATATATTAAATGTATTTTTTTTCTACATAATATTGCAAAGCTGATATTGCCACTTTAAACTCAAAATATACATTTGTACATCAATGTCTCAACATGGCTACACTTCCGTTGCTAATAAGTTTGCTTCACTCAGAACGCAACAGTCAACCATTCTTTGACAAATCCCCGTTTCTCGCACAGTTATTTATTGTCACCAGTTACTTCAGCCTTTCTATTTCTGACTTTATGTTTCTCGTTTGACTCTTCGATCAACGACAGGAAACATGTCTAACGCCACAACATTCATATTATTGAAATCTTCGGCAGTGCCAATAAAATACCATCGCTATCTTTATTGCATGAAGCCTGTCATCTCAGAGATTAATAGACTCGAGAATTGCTTCATAAATAGGGCTCGGTTCTGCGACTACCATCCAGTTATCGCCCGTTTCTAGCCAGGGGACGCTCTCGACCCTGGGACCGGTGACGCCAGAAGACATAAAGTGCAATGATTGGTTGCTTTATACTATTTTACACGTTCGTGTTTATTGAAAGCAAACAGCTTGAACGTTCCAATAGCATATGGTCAGTGGTGATTGAAACGTCGAACGAACTGTCATGTTTATATCTCGTCATTGTAAGGTCTAATGGAATGACGTCTGTTTTAAAGGAATTGTGCATTCTTAGATCGGTCCCCTCCCCCCCCCACCCAAAAAAAAATAATTGTTGCGACTAAATGGGCAATCAAAATCGGTATCGACTTTCGAGTAAACGATAAAAGACTACTCTTCGGGGATTGCTGGTATTTTCGATAATACAAAATAAAGCTGGTCGTATGTATTAAGTTAAAAATAGGCCTTGATAAGTACTTGACTACATATTAAGATGTGTGACTTTAAGATTCGGTTAAGGATAGAAATTCAGGGCTCTCAACCAAGTCACTAATATTTTCGGAAAACAAATCATCATTTACTGTACAAATTCCATATGATGATCAAACTTGATAGATGCATATTGGGCTTAACATACGTTCTATATTTTGATTGACTTTATTGCTGTAAATCAGGAAATTAATGCGAGCAGAATATTAATGCAAAAAAATGCGACTGGCTCGTGTTCGCATTTAATTCATACGCATTAAATACATTCTGTATTTTAAGACCAAATTTATGTCTAAATTCTTGAGGTCGCATTAAATTAGGGATGCATTAATTTCCCGATTTACAGTATTGAGATAAAGGATTCATCACTATTCGTGGCGTATGTAAATTTAATTTAGACCAACAGTCTGTTTCCTGATTCGAATCCTTTATGTTCAGCGATGTCAAACTGTCTCGATATACAAAAATAATTAGTTAAATGCCATCTGAAATATAGCGTAATGTCGTGTTCTGTTATGACCTTGGTTCAGCTGCATTAGCTTTTAATCGTAGATCTTACTGTATCATATCGAGTTTCCAGTACATCACAACATCCTATACGCCATTGAGAAACAGTTGGACTCCGTGCGAAGAGACATCCGCCGGATGTACAGACGCAAAGACCTGTACTTCGCCGACATGGGCGAATATTTCAACCCAAGTATGTACGTACAGACATCACTTCGGAAATTATGCTTGATTACAATTACGTGACTTACAGCCCAAATTCATTAGCACTCATGAATCAAATCGTCATCAATGTCAAAACACACACAGCAACAAATATGATAGGTGTCTTGTTAGGTGTCCGGGACAAGACACCTAATGTGGATGCCGAAAAATAAACCAGGACACCCGATGTGAAAGTGCCCTTCCTGGAACCTGTCTGATCCTGTTAGGATCCTGGAACAGGACACCTAACTATTCGTATACGGGACATGAACATGTAAAATTAATTTTCATTCAAACATTACAAAAAACATGGTTTCAGAAACATGTTGTCACGACAGATATGGTTTAAATTAGTCATCAATGTTTAAATTTAATGTGAATATTTAATCTCAATGGAAAATACCTAGTATTCACTTCAGTGGTGGATTGGTAACCGGCTATAACAGAGTATTCCCTCAAGTTTCCTTGATTAAAATTGCAGTAATACTCCAGCATAAAATACTTCTGCTTTTATACACTTTCCCTGTTAAATTCACACTGCAGCCAGTGATAAATAATTCGATAGCGTCTCTTCATTCACCAAGTCTCTCAAGCAGGTTGTCGATAAAATAAATTTAAAAAATCCTCCTATAAATTGGCAAACGGCAGGACGGTGTGTGTTTGTCTTGTAAATTGTAATCAGCGTAACAGCTATCTTCAAAGAAATGCGGAGACCAAATAAAATGTCAATCAAAACCGCTTCACATGCGGTAACAATGACCTACGCGTCGCTGACGATAAGTGAGTAGAATCTCATCCTCGTTCTGATGGGAATAACGTTTGAAAACATCACATTGCTTTGCAATTTCTCTGAAAGAAAGAAATTTCGGCTGGTTTGTCTCACACGAAAGGGTCATTCCGAGGTGTACGTAATTTATGTTATAGTAAAAGCATGACGTACGCCCTTATTTAGGTCAGGACAACGGTATGACCCTTTGCAAAGAAAGCCAAGAGATTTGGGATAGACGCAATTCGTTTAAACGAGTTCTTGCTGTCCGGAAACATGTAAGGTAACGTTCAATGCGTTTTGTGTAAACACGTCAACTGTCCAGTGCTGCGTTTCACGAAAGAACGAAATGTCTGCTGGTTTGCCTGGCACGAAAGGGTCATACCGTTAGTCCTCGCGTAAACCGAGCTGTATTACTGGCCTTAGTCAGTGTGCCATGGTTTTACTATAACAGGAAATGACGTTACTATACCTCGACTTACTCCCGGACTACAGGTACGATGTAGTGAAACGCAGACCGAAATCATGACCATGAAATTCTGAATTGTGCTATGTGTACAGTTTCTTCCAGGAGATAGAAACATGGAAGCCTTCCGAAAGGTCGCACGACCGTGACAGGTGGCGCTAGCTGTGTGTACTGTCCTAATGCAATATGTTTTATTTATTTTTTATTTCGTCAGCATACTACGGACTCCGGGCTCTCCTGTACGAAAAGACGTAATTAGAAGACAACCGTCGCGTCAACCTTATATTAGTAGATCTAGCCACGGACTACACCATTGCTAAGGTCGACGTTAACGTTACTTTCTACGAGAGGTACGTCGTTTCGTACGGGAGGGTATCTCTGATTTACAATGAGAATCACAATTTTGAAAGAACTATTTAACGTGTTCTTTATAAACATGTACTTTATTCAAAAGAACCAACGCCGAATTTGCATGGGTTCACGTGAAACGTCAAAAACATTTAAAACACTGTCAGGTATTTCGCAGAACCACAACTTGTCTGTGATGGCATTGGTATAAAATTCGTATATTTGAATACTTATCAATAAATGTAAAATGAACCAATTTTGTCCCTTCGTTTTTAATTCACAACCGATCAGAATTGTCTATGCTTTATTTGGCCATTAGTTTATATTATGCATATTACAATTTTTTAATTTGGTTCGCGTGCACCAGCTGTGGATCTCGTTTCGTACCGTAATCCATCGCCGTGGCGCTATTGACATCATCTACTCTCTTCTCCCCACACTGTATTCAAATACATTCATTTAGACATTTACGAAAATGCAAATACAAGGAGAATAGACTATCATTAATTGCGAGTAATTAGCACATTTCCACCACACAATCTTCCAAGATTTTCGGATTTTCAACACTCCCACAGTGTCCATTATAGCACAGGGAAGTGATCCTATCATACGGACCTTGCAGGTAGTAGGGGATGATAGTAAACAATGTATTAATGTCCGGATGCCATGAGCCTAGCTCTGGGTAGATTAACCTTTCCCTGACACGGCCTATATTGACGGCCCAGGGTGTGCTTCCCTCCATAATGTTCATATCCAGTAGATCAGGAGATGATCAATACCATGAGATATTTCGAGACTTGACAAGAGATTAGTGTAAACGAGACTATACTGTAGTCTTTGGCACGATCATTACTAGCCCACTGTGCCAAACCCGTCACGATGGCATCCACTTTGTGTGATGATAAGTTATCTTAGCGGGCCAGGGAGCATACGAGACGGCCACCGTTCTTGGAAATAGTTGGGTTCTCTATCCACATCCGGGTTCCCAGTGCTTTAATATAATGTAAATGAAAGCGCTCGGAACCCGGATGCATCCCTTCCTTTTCTTTTGGGTCTTCTAGCGGCGAGAGTTAACAGTAATGGTAGATAACCGAATTACCACTGAAAGATAGTAATATATGATAATAGAGTTTTGTAATGAGTTTATAGGTTCTGGTTAGTCACGTGTTATCGAATTCACGTACAAACATGGAGAAAATCATACTCTCAGCAAATTATCCTCTATAAAATGTACATACGAATTTTCTTGTCAGTGCTGCCATTGAACGTGACGCAAGAAGTTACGTACACCCATTTTATAAATTAATGGTTAATGTACCCATTCGTATTGACTATTCTTATAAGCAGCTATGGCAAGTAGCGTATGACTTCGTGGTATGCACGCCCCTACTAAATAAATAAAGGGCGGGTGGTAGATCAATGGTAGACAGTTTGGAGAGGAGACAGGGAGAGATGGCATTTGATCCCGGGAGCCCGGCGTCAATGGCAATGTTCACGAAAGTTACCTTTTTGACGCGTTCATGGTAGGATGCGCTGTCTGTACCGTGGTCATGCAGATGTCATCCTTGGCCTGTCCGTACCAGCCGGAGCTCGCAGGTTTGTTGCAACATTCAGCGAGTTAAATCCTCCTGCTTTAAAACTGTGTATAACAAAGCGAGTCCATCGCACCTAAAATGCACTATACCTGTCAATGCCTATAATAATTATTATTATAATACTGTAAATCAGGAAATTAATGCGTCACTAATTTAATGCGACCTCAAGCTGTTAGACATAAATGCGACAACAAT